>QVRM01007084.1:0-67424 GCA_003439945.1 Dermanyssus gallinae | reverse complement strand
GACGCACATCAATTACTGCACGACAAACATCTGGTCGTACTACAGTGAAGTGCAGTAGTAGCCGGTATCAAAATCCACGTATGTATGTCTTCTACAAATATAACAGCAGATACAAACCGACAAGTTTCTCGTGTAAGGCAGGATTATGTGCACGGGTTTTTTTTTTTATGGGTTTTGAGCTGATCACCCAATCATCTGTGGAATCGTATCTAACTGGTAAATTAGGAAAACCATCGAATTATGTGTCGAAACCCGACTCCAAGATGACTGTCATCATTGCGATTCTTCTGACAGGCTAAGGCCTTTACTGAAAATGCTTAAACTGTTGATTCTAAATCGTTCGGTTTTCATTAGCCCTTTGTTCCATGGCGTAACTGAGCAAATCTACAAGCTGTGTATTCTAGCGATCACCTCTAGCGTAATCGGTCAGCGCTTTACAGGTATGGTCTGCAGTCACCCCAGCACTCGGCACACGTTAGATAGCTATGCAGTTTAGCCATGTTTATCAGCCATGCCTAGAAATATTGGATCGGAAATCGATGAATCTCACCTCACCGCCCTTGTAAAATTGTGTTTATAGCTCTCACGGAAATGTCATCCCTGTGCACCTGGTTGTTGTTGTTGTCGTTGTCGTTCGCGTCGTATTATTTCTTGTCTGTACGCAGTTCGCACACCGCAGGTTGCAGGACTCGTACATCATTAGGGGAGCTTTTCCGCCCACCTCCTTCCAGGACTTAATCATCTTGTAGTGTTATCTTGTGCGGAAACAATTTTTGGCGGGAGAAATTTGCGTTGCTTCATGACACACCACCAGTAATGGCGACTCTCGTTTCTGCTATAACTACTGTTTTTCTAGTACTACTACTACTTCTATGACAACGACCAGGATCACAATCACTACGATTCAGACTGCTTCGACCTTTTTGTTACCTTTGCCACAGTTACCGAAATGCCGCTATGTGAGCGATGGCGATTCTTCAAGAAAGGAAGAACAAGATGGAAGAGAAGAAAGAAAGATGGCGACAAGATGGCTGAAGGGGCAACTGGCCAACGTAGCCGTTGTGGCACAAACCGGCCGCTGGCAAAACGGGAGCAAGAATTGTCCGTCCTCAGATTGGCGAGCCGCTGAAGATGAAGAATAAACAACCGATGGAAGGAGGAAGACGAATAAAAATAAACAGAGGACAAAGAAGGAAAGCAAAGGAGAAAAGGAACATGAGGAACACAGTAGGAAAAACAGCAACCGAACGAGGCAGAGTCATCGCTGCTTCACGGACGATTAACTCTCGTCCGGTCCGCCATTTACATGCTCTGCGGGTGATGGGACCTACTTCCGGCAGCTTGGACACGCATCCCACACCACACTCAAGGACATTATAACAGCAACAATAACAACGCCAACGTCATATCTTGACTCGAGGCAACGCCGCCGCTACCTCTGCTGCTACTCGCCTCGATGGTAGAACAGCAACAACAACAACAGCAACAACAGCACCTATTTCTACTCTTACTACTTTTATTACTATCGATACTATTTGGTTACTGAGTCGTGACCATAATATCAACGAATTTGTTCCAACTCTAATTATAAATAGAACTCTCTCGTATTCTTACAGTATCGACAACGAAACGGCAACTTTCCACGAATAATCTTGCTACTCAGCGTCCAGTCACATAATGCAAAAACAGCTCAGCCGTTCCGCTGCTACTGGCCTTCCTGTGCAAGTCGAAATCTATTGCAAATACCTCATATGCGATGCACTTTATGATCTGATATATATATATATATATATATATACTTTATTTGAATGTTTTAACATATGTGTATGCAGCAGAACGATGACATGCCACGCGACTTCACACACCTGCTACATACAGTCAAGTTGCATCGGTCTTGCACAGCAATCGGCGATGAGTCTAACAGTGCAGCGGCCACAGCTTCAATGCTTCAACCAGCCCACATCGCTTCAAGAAGAAATTGGCGTTGAGCGGCCATTCGGCTATTATTCGATTGCGGCAGAGATAAGTACCATCCTGCGATAAGTCGTCTGTGGCCATTTACTGAGTGCAAACCCAGTTCCTACCCACCGTGTGCTCGCTCGGTCGCGACGGTTGTGATTGCTGCCGTCGCCTTCTTCGCTAGCAGCGCATATGATATGTACTTGTGGTATGAATGGGTGCTTGAAGAGCGGCGGCGGGAAGAGGAGAGTCTCTCTCAAGTGCTCCCCGTGAGTCCTCTGAGCGACGAGCAAGCGGGTGTGCATTGAGAGGTCCGAGCTCTGTTTGCCTTTGCGGGTAGGACACGGCGGGATAGTTGATTTGCTTGGCGCCCATTGCTGCTGGCGCTGCTTCTTGTCGAAGTCGTCTCCCCCCCCCCCCCACTCGGCACTGAGCCATATGGAATACGGCTGGCATTTCATATCCAACCCGAAGCAAACAGCCCAACGCACCGAACGATCGACCGACCGACCGCCACAAGAACAGTTGGGATACGAGGCGCAAATGTCTTCCTTCCCCTCTATATGACCTCCCTATCCCCTTCAACCCGCCAGATATCTCCAAAGGCGGCCCTACATTTTGCAGATGCAGAGACACTCACGTACTCAAATAGCCAGCCAGAGCCACACACACGGGCACGCCGATGGTGCTGGCGCGGCCAATCCATTGTGCCGTGCTGTATGATCTCGTGCCGCCTCGCGGTGGTGTGCTCTCCTCTTTTATGCCCTGTTCTGCCTCTGCTATTCCTTCCCTTCGAGCTATATCGGCGCTCCCATGATTCTCTTCCGAGGCGGCTGCCACGGGAAACTTGCACCTCGGAAGCGAGCTGCTGCGGCGAACATGGGCGGGAAACAGTCACACATAAGCGCGAGAGAACACGAAAAGGGAAAACGAGAAAAACAGGGCCGCGAGTTAGCGGGGAGACTACCAATAGAGAGCGGGCGAGAGAGGGTACACTATATATATCATTATTCCACATAGCGCATGGCGTGGACAAATTGTACGATATAAGATGAGAAGTAAAAGCAAAGGCCAGAGGGGCTGGAATACGCTGAGAAAGATAGGAAGAGAGAAAAGTTTGAAAGCTACAAATATTAGAAGAAGGGGACAGGAAAAACGAACAGGGAAGAGAAGTAGAACACATTGTGGTCAAGAATTGAGAACTTCCGCAGGAAGACGACATAACAGCAGCGCGCATGCCGTCTACGAGAACGAACAATGGACAGAGGAGCGGGAGACCGAGAAAGGGAAAAAGAAGAGAGCTAGAAGCGAGATAAATACCGCCGTAGAAGGGGAGCGTAACATAAGGATAGGTAGAGGCGGAGAGCAACGAGAGAGAAATAGAGAGATGTATAGTCTTGCTTGAGGTTAGGCTTCGACTCCATCCACTGCTATGTATGCTTCTGCGCCTTCCGCGCACATTACGCCCCCAAGCCCCCAAACCTCAGACTCGTGTGGACGCGCCTCTAGATGAGAGGCGTAGCGGATATTGGTGATGGTGTGACCATAAACGAGGTCTTGCTTTGTCGACCATTACCGTCGTCACCCCTCGTCGTCAGAAAGAAACGCCGTGAGACTAGCAGCAAGAGCTGACAGAGGAAAGTGGAACTGCTGCTGTTTTTGTTAGCAGCGCTCCCGCTGCTGCTTACGAGGGGAATCCAACCCCAGCGGAGTTGAGTACAAAAGCAGGGCAAGCACTTGGGGTAGGAGAGGTCGTAGCGTTGCTGAACATGATGGAGGAGAACGAGTACTGGACAGGGACAGAGCGGTCTGCGAGGCAGAGCGAAAATAAGGAGGGTACTCTAGGAGGCGACCGCGATGATGATGCCGATCGGTGGGTGTTTGATCTCTCTAGCCAGCCAGCCAGCCAATCTATGTGTTTATGAGCGAGCTATGTGTTTATGTGGACGTTCAGGGGTGTCTGTACGAGTGTGCGTGTCTGTCTGTCTATATCTGAGCGCATGCAGAAAGGAAACATACATGCGTATATACAATCGTACATGCATACAAACACACACACACACATACACACACATATACACATTCATACATACACTGGCCCCGGATCGATCCCCTTCCGCACTCCCGCCCACAAAAGAAGTACGTCGTCATCGTCGTCGTCGTTATCCTCCTTATCATGGACGACGAGCGACGAACACCAAGAACCTCTGCCAGCGCACGGACTCGAACATGAATCAACATTTCGGCATCCCGGCTACGTCCAGCCACAACGCGCCGTCGGCACCGAACGGGAACAATCTCACCATTGGGTGTGCTAGTAGTCGGAGTATAATTACTTAGTACAAAGTAGCAATTTGTTCTCCCTCTGCGAAGATCCGCTTGGGGTGCGTAGCGATACCGCCAACAGCCTTGACGACAGTACTATTGCTGTTGTTGTTGTTGTTGTTGTTGTTGCTGCTGCTACTGCCGCTGCTGGCGGTGATAATATGCATGATATGTATATAATATATAATATGGTGATAATATGTATATACTATGTAATATGGTGATAATATGTATATAATATGTAATATAGTGATAATATGTATATAATACGTAATATGGTGATAATATGTATATAATATGTAATATGGTGATAATATGTATATAATATGTAATATGGTGATAATATGTATATAATATGTAATATGGTGATAATATGTATGATAATATGTATATAATTTATATTATGATCTTGTAATGGTTCCGTTTCATGGCCATGATTGTAGATCCTAGAAGATGAAGAGGCGCCATTTCGCCGACTGTTTCGCCGACTCTCCCACACCCTAATGACAGCAGCAGCAACGGGTAATGATCATGACGAGGGTGACCATGACGACGGTAAGAAGAAATTTGGGCTAGAAGTGAACTATTGTCCGTGGTCGTGGCCCATACGTACTCGCTTGACGGTTCGAGTTTGACATTTTTGCTTTTACTTCTCTTCTTCCACCCGTCTCTTTGTCTTTTTTGTTTTAATTTTTTACAGAACAGGGCACGCGCCATCCGCAGTTCACGTTTACTAATATTACTACTACTAGTAAAGTTTTCGGGCTGACCCTCAGCCAAGATTTAACGTCCACGGAACTGTTTTTCACATTGCTTCATAGACGGACCCCCATAAATATAAATGTGCAACGGAGGGGCTCGAACCCGCGCACCTATGTGTCTCCTCCGGTTGCGAGACGTAGACTTAAGCCACTACGCCACCGGGCTCGACAATATTACTACTACTACAACTACTATTTCTATCACCCCAATACTAAGCGTCAATAAAACAAGCGACGTTGTTGTAGCTGAAGAGCGTTTCTGTACTGAGACCACACAGATATTTTTTAAATGATAGAGAAAATACGAAAATGATGAAATTCATAATAAAGAACTAGGTAGGAGCATTCGAATAACCGTTAGCTTATATGTTTATAAGTACAAATAAATATAATTATTACATAAAGTACAAATAGACGTGAAAAAAAATAAAACGACTTTTTAGAACTTCCGCACGGCCGCTGTTATAAATACCCATTAGAACTTGAAAACACATTGCTCAAATTGGGGTAATGTGTACTAGGGAATTTGATTGATTATAGATTCTACATTTTTTAACAAATAACTTGGCTGGGCAAATCTGACTACTTGGTACCGAGGTGACGACCTAAGTGAATAAATTACAGTCAGTCTACATATATATATATATATATATATATATATATAGTATATATATGATTTATTATTCGCTTGCCATGTATACCCTAATACACATGTCACCCATTTATATCAGGGGGTTTAGAGCGGCAGCATATGTTACCTTCGCATCCATATAATCAATGTTTCCTTAAATACCTACTGAGTATTTGTTTTTCATTTGCAGAATATTTTCATTGTAATACCGACCAGGTCCTTTCTAACATCTGGACCTAAAGCTAAGCCTCCGACAGGTCTATATCTTCGCTTCTCCCAAGGCTGTGCATTTTTTAACAATATGTTCGATTAACTTATTCCCTAGCTCACATGCCCGACATTCTGTACTTGGCCCCTCCCTATATTTAGCTCTTTGAGTCTTTGTATCCAACATCCCTGCACTGCCATCTGCCCACTCGATCTTAAATTATAGTATACCCATTGTGCCCCGCTCCGTTTCCGCTTTTTATTCCCATATATACATGCCAATTCGATCTGGAACTCATCGTCAATTTCCATTTGTCTGTGTATGACTTGTTTACCCTCAATTTCAACATTTTCTCCGATACTCTCGCTTTCGCCCATTGCTGACTATTGTACCCAATCTTCCTAGCTGCGAACTCTACTCTGCGACTACTTCGCTTTGATCATCAGTGCCGTATCCACCAGCTGCATCTGTTTAACCCATCTTTTATTTGTGACATTTGTAACCCTTATATTAAACCTTAGCTTAGTTTGTATTTCCCTTTGTATACATTTTGGCGCAATTAAAACAGCAATCCAATGCAAATATTATCACTTCTCTTTTTATTGTTTCTAACTCTTCCCCAATCCCGCGCTGTGGACCGGAGAGGCATATTAGTAAAGGTAAATCCTGGTACATACATGGCCTTCCATACATTCCTTGTTACTAGTAAAGAAGTTAGAAACAATACAAAGAGAAGTGATAATGAATGAATTTTTGCACTGTGTTGCCGTTTTAATTGCACCAGGGAGTTTTTTTTAAGAGGAAGGGGGATGTCAAAATGTACAAAAAAGGGAGTACACAATAAGCTAAAAATTTGTATTAGAATTAAGAATGTTGCAAATAAATAATTGATTAAACAGATGCAACTAATAATCGAATGTAAAAAGTCACATATGGCCGAATGGAAATTGGCGATGAGCTCCAAATCGAGGGGGGGGGGGTAGAATATGTATACGATAGTTTAAAAGTGAGTGGGCTTCAGATGCCAGGGCAGGGATGTTGGATACAAGTATATAACAAGCTAAATATAAAGAGGGAAAAATACAGATTGCCTAGCTTGGGGGTTAGGGAATGAGATCATTGAACATATTGTCAAAGAATGTACAGCCTTGGGGGAAGCGGAGGAGCCTGAACTGCCGGGGCCCTATCTTTCAAACCAAATGTTCACAAGGACCGGGTTTATATTACACATAAGAGGTTGTCTGAATAGAAAGTAAATACTCAGTAGGTTTTGCAGGATGCATTAATGATATGGTTGCGTAAGTAATATATGTGGTGCCGTCCTAAGCGGCCCTAAAATGAAATGGTGGCATGTGTATCTACGTATACATAATAAGCGAATAATGAATCAACTATATATATATATATATATATATAATTATGTGCAATGCTTGAGATGGATATATATATATATATATATATCTAAATTATGTGCAATGCTTGAGATGGATGGCTTTATTGTTTGCTTGACATGTATACTTAATACACATGTCACCCTTTTATATCGGGTGCGCTTCGAGCGGCAAGCGTATATGTTGAAATATGTAGGGTTTACTTAAGCACCTTGGTGGCAGCATGGTCGCTGACTCTGAGCAGTATGATTTATTATGAGCATCGCTCAAGGACATTTCGATTAACAGCAGAAATCGAGCCGGTAGGTGACAATCATGACTAGCGTACTAGCATTCTGGACAACGTCGTCACACGATATATATATATATATATATATTAGGTATAGTCTATGCACGTAAGGGTAGTGCCAGGTAAACCAAGCGTCGAGCCTAAAGTCAAGCCGCAAGATGTACGCCGAAACAGATTGCAGAGACTGTCTACACGGTGGTGGTGGCGGGCGGGGCACTTACTAAGCGCCTGCTGCATGATGAATGCCTGCGCGGTGTATGGTGCGCGCACGCGCCGTTCCACTGGGGAGCATTTAACCTCACGTAGAGAGGGGTGCATTAATCGCAAACCGCATAACAGATTTCTGATGGGCGGTCGAGAGCGGCGCGGAGGCAGGCAGGCTGACGGAAGCACGGGCTGCGGAACACACTTCGGAGTGAAGATGGCAGACAGAGGACTGAAGAATAAACGATGAATGAACCACAGTCGGGGGCAATGGGACGCAGAGCGGGCTGGTGCCATCGGAGGGTGAACGCACCACCGGGCGACGATAACCCAATTTGCCCGGGGGGGGGCTGCCGACTCGGCTGCTCTGAAATGCACCCGTCGGCTTATACAGCAGATGCTGCTGCTGCCGATGGTGTTGCCGCCGCCGCCACCACCGCCACCACCGCCGCCACATTCTCACCCTATTAACACGAAATATTCAAATCAGGTAACGAACAACGACAATGGGGTAAAAGGAAGAAGAGAATGTCGAGAATGTTCGACCGCCACGGAAGCAGCATCCCCACTAGCGGTTCACCTCTCTTATCTCTTTATCACAATCTCTCCACTTCAAAATCAAGCACTAATGCTGCAAGCACAACAACAATCACTACCACTACAACCTTCACTTGCTCTTGTTTGCATCTCTCATAAACCCGCCATAGCTTGTCCCGCCACGAGGGCCATGGGGTCAATGAATTGCCCACTTCACCTCTCTTCTTCTGAGCGCCGGCTAAAATTACTGTTTCTGTTATTGTTATTGGTGCTGATAATTATCGTGCCGATGATGATGGCGATGATGATGCGGCTGCTTCTTTTGTTGTTGTTGTCGCCGCTGGCGATGCTGCTGTTGTTGCTCATGTTCATAAACAAGAAGATGATAATGATGATGTTGCTGCTGCTGCTGTTCCTGCCGCCGCCCCTGTTGCTGTTCCAACCGCGACTGCCAGGCCGGGCATAATCATCCATTTGCAGTTGCCGCCCGCTGTGATACCGAGGGCACAGGAGGAACAAGGAAAAGAGCTCGTTTGCATCGCTTAGGTTCTCTCGTGTTTCTCCTTCACCCACCCCCGCCCCCCCGCTCTTCCATCGTATCGGGTAGGAGAAGGGAGTCGGGTAGGAAAAAGAAGCCGGTTAGGAAAAGGGAGCCGGGTAGGAAAAGGGAGCCGGGTAGGAAAAGGGAGCCGGGTAGGAAAAGGGAGCCGGGTAGGAAAAGGGAGCCGGGTAGGAAAAGGGTGCCGGGTAGAAGGATCTTGTCGTAGCGTTTACTGCTGCTGCTGCAGGTCGTTGCCATGGCGGAGATGGGTGGTACAACAACGACCTCGTTAAACTCTCGGGGGCTGAACTTTGCCGAAAGGTAAGCGTCTTCCCAAAGGGGAACAGCACAGCACGAGAGAGAGAGGAGACACATATAGAAAGAGAAAAGGAGGGGGGGGGGGCGAAGCAGAGAGAGAGAGAGACTTGTTATTAACGAGGGAAGACGATGACCTCGACAAGCCCTCGATGTCGTGGGCCAATGTGATAAATCTTCGTCTGTCCGCGCGCGAAAATCGTTATTGTTGTAGTGCAGTAGTAAGTAGTAGTAGTAGTCATCCGATCTCGATTTGATGGCCTCTCATCGGCCGATATGCTTCGCTAGAACCACCACCGCTGCTGCTGCTGTTGTGGTTGCTGCTGTTGGTGTTGGTGCTGAATCGACCAGTCGTATTCATTCATTGTTGAGTTAGTTTCAAATAGAGAGAGATAGAGAGAAGGAAAGAGATAGGGAATGAGAGAGGGGGGGGAGAGAGAGCAAGGTGAAAAACATAAAGAGAAGTGGGAGAGAGAATGTGATGCCAGCTCGCAAGCGTACGGAGGAAGTGTATCATCAGCTAGTGCTAAAGATGCTGATGTTTTCTCACACTTACAAAACGACAACCAGCCAGAACAGCGATAACAACCGGAATAACAACAACAACACAAGCAACAACAACAACAACTGTGCCAACTGATCTTTGCTCATATTTGCGTGAGGAGAAGCCAGCGAGGAAAGCAGGATCGCTCATAGATAGTACTCGCAGTATAGAGCGACCGCAAAGGGCGCGTTCCCGGCCAGCGACAATGAATCGGGCGGACGGGCGGTCAACGGATGGATAAGCAAGCACGATCTGTGTATAGACAGAAAGACCGAAAAGCTCGACAGCAAGACGCAGAAGAAGAAGCAGAAGAAGAAAGATAGTCGTCGTGCAGGACCAGGACAAGACAGGACAGTGTGATGACGGACGGCAGAGGCTGCCTGTGGCGGCTGTGGTGGCGGGTGACAGACCCACAGGCCGAACGAAGCACCTCAAGCACATGGCGCGCTAACGACGTCGCGCGCGGCCGTCGTTCGAATGGCGCCAATCGAAGCTGTCCTGATCCTGACGCCTGCCTATACAATCATGATGATGTGATGATAGCAGCAATGATAACGATGACGACGACGACGACAACGAAAACCAAGACGACGGCGACGAAGACAACGGCGACGACCAGGACTTTAAGGTTTCTCAGTTCATAATCGAAATGATTTGTCGTGAAACTTCATTGACGTATATCGTCGTTATCTATAACGCGGTCATGATGATGATGATGATGAGGTCAATTCAGAAGAGGAACATGAAAAAAAAGGAAAAGACGAAAAAAGGAAAATCAATTTGCAGGCAAGCGGAAACAACGACTGCAGTAAAAAACATACAACAAAAACTACAGCAGCAACAGCGCCAGCAACAACAACAACAAGAACAACAACCACCAGACAACAACAACAGCGCCAACAACAAGAACAACTTAGGCACTCGTCGATCACGTGTGATTGGGCCGTCTAAGTTTGTTAGGCGGGGTCATCCTCCATAGCGTCTACAAGTGTCACACATTGAAACGAGACGATAGGAAAGAAAGAACATTGTTTGTGTGTGATGATGCTGCTGCTTTCACGGTTATTGAAGGTCCGCCGCCCGAAATCACTGTTGTTGAAGTTCCCCCTCCCTACATGACTGCTGTTGAAATGCCCACAACCTGCAACAATGCAGGAGGACGTTGTAGACACACTCGCAGTATTGTAGGTGCAGCCCAGTGATCACTTATTGTCGACAAGACGCAGAGGCGTTACATGTGTTTTTGTTGCTGTTGTTGCTGCTGCTACTACAGTTGTTGTTGTTGGTGATGTTATTGTTGTTGTTGTTAGTGATGTTATTGTTGTTGTTGTTATTGTTGTTGTTGGTGATGCTGTTGTTATTGTTGTAGCGAGTGCAACGCCGTAAAGTCAGCCTATGCACATCGATCGGCTGTTCTGCGCTGCCCCGCCTTCATAGGTTTCTCTTGTTTCCTCTAGCTCCCTATTCCTCTCTCTCTCTCTCTCTTCCCCCCTCTGTCTGCGTCTCTCAGTTACTTCTGTCCGCCTTTTCGCGCGATGACAATGGTTTGTTAGCGGCAACACGAGAGGCTTGTCGATCCGGGCAGAAGACAGAACAACGACACGACAACAACAACAACGCCGACAACAACAACACCAACAACAATAACAGCAACGGTAGAAGCAGAAGTAACAACAACAACAATAGCAACGACAACAACAACAGCATTAACAACAACTTGATGATGATGATGATGATGATGCGGCCAGGCCAACTGTTTGAAGAAGTTCTGCTACCGCTGTCGTCGGGCGGCTGTTTGACTGACCGACCAACCATCCGACCGGCCACTGCTCTTGCCGAGTCTGTAAGGCGATGAACAGTGAGTGCGTCGCTTTCTCGTGTCGTCACTCTCCAGCGTGCTTTTGTCTACGAGATGGCGGGGCCGCCGCAAATCGAGTCAACAATAGAGTGAGAATCAAATTATGATGGTGATGCTGCTGCTGCTGCGGCTGCCGAAGACGACCGTAACGACAACAGTTGTTAGCCGCGTCTATGTACGTGTGTGGTTATCTCTGTGTGTGTGTGCGTTCCTGCTTGTTCAAGCTTTCGGCATGCTCAATTGCTGCTTACTGTGACGGCCTGAGCAAAACTTAACTATATGAGTAAGGCGGGAGTATGACGAAAGAAGCTACAATAGCAACAACAAACGCGACAACAACAACAACAGCAACAATAACAATAACAACAACAACAACAACAACAGCAACAACAACAACAAGAACCACAGCAGCAGCAAGAAGAACAACAACAACAACAACGAGAACCACAGCAGCAACAGCAACAATAACAACTACCTTACCGATAGCACAACAGCAGTAACAGAGACACTGCAGTTACTGGTGCTGAGGCTGCTGCCGCCTTACAAGACAAGACTGGGCAAGGCGAGATCCTCAAGACCTCAATAATAAAAGAAAACGAGCAGAAGAGGAGCGAGGGGAGATGAAAGGTGTTGGAAGGGACACAAACGAGATACAGTAGATAGAGCGACAGAGGTGGTGATGAGGACAATGATGAGGTAGGCGGGTGATGTCAAAAGTCAAGTGTCTCTTGCTTCGTCTACTTTACTATACGAATACTACCACTAAGCGCCTACTTTACTATACGACTACGAGCACTGCGACTGTTACTAACGCTGAAGTGACTCGTAGTGAAGTCACTGACTCACTATGCTCGATTTCCGCCCATTTCTCTCTCTCTCTCTCTCTAGTCCGCAAGTACACACGAGATCGGCATTACTGTTCCGTCCGTAAGCCCTCTGGCGTCCGACCGCGAGTCTGCCGTCAGCCTGGCTGGGCCGAGTCGGGGTGCACGCAGAACACAACGCAGAGGGCGGTCCCGTCGAGATCAGATCATCCACGACCGACATCATTGAGTTCAGCTAGCAGAAGTGTGAAGACAACTGTCTGCAGGGCAGCATAGAAGGCTGAACAAGTAACAGTGTAGCGATGGTTATGGTTTCGGCGACTGTGCCTTCGGCGACTGTGACACGGAGGACGGCATAGCGGAAGGGGCACGAAGTCAGCGTCTCTCTCGAGTCTCTCCAGCTTGGTGCGAATCGCCATTGCAAGCATACGAGTGATGGTGCTGCTGCTGACGATGATAATAACGATAATGTTTGTGAGGCTGATGACGATAATACTGATGCTGATAATGGTAATACTGATGCTGATAATGATAATACTGATGCTGATAATGATGATAGCACAGCCACTGATGACAAGGAAAGGAACTTCGTCAGCCCAGACGAGAACCGACGAAGAACGACCACGAGAAAGCCGACACAAACAACGGCATCACATACAGTGTGTGATGTATTTTGTACACTGGCGCCTATCGGATTCATCATTTTCATTCCAAAGGAGGGCACACCCTCGCACGGCGCAATACTGCAGGAGCATGCGGCACGTATGAACGCAGAGCAGCTCTAGCCCTGTAACTGTAGTCGTCGTTGTCGTCGTCGTCGTTGCCACCAAAGTGAAAAGTAACTAAGAACCGTAGTGCAACATACTACTATTACTACTACAAACCTAGTAGTAGAAGAAGTACTAGAAACTATAGAGCGCTAGTCTTGTGTGTCGAGCCTGGTGGCGTGGTGGCATGCGTCTGAGCCTCCCGACCGGAGGAGAACACATAGGTGCGCGGGTTCGAGCCCCACCGTTGCACATTTGTATTTATGGAGGTAGTCCGTCTGTGAAGCAATGCGCAAAGCAGTCCCATGGACGTTAAATGTTGGCTGAGTGTCAGCCCCGAAAGGATTTTTTTAAGTCTACTGTAGCAAAGCCGCATGAGTAGAATGTAGCCCTGGTGGGAGCAATTGTATCTGTAGATGATTCTGTCAGCGGCCACGATGCCGTAGCCGCCGATCGAACATGTCGTTTCAATTGTCTGTATAGAGTTTCAGAGGGGTCAGGGGTGACGCTGATGATGATAACGACGACGACCACGATGATGAAGCTGATGATGATAATGATGATGATGATAGTGATCAGGGACTTTTTATTCGTCCCCGTCGGGCTTCGTGTCGTGCTTTTGTGCTTTGGTCGTGGTTGTGTTGGTGAGGCTGGTGAGGTGATCGAGGTGGCGGTGAAAACTAAATAATGGCGAAGTAGCCGCCGCATAGCCGCTTCTGCTGGGGTAGCTGGGGCGCGAAGCTTCGACCAGAAACAGGCCAAGACGTCAGTCAACGCTTGTTAGCGATTTGAGTGGTTCGTCGCCGTCGTCGTCGTCGTAATGGTGGTAACGGCGGCGCCTTGCCGTGTCGCCTCGGCGTCGCCGACAATATCGATGAAGAGAATTGACGAACACAACAACAGACTTTTTTTCTCGCTTCGGCTTTTCGACATGCATATATACACAAATATTTGTATGTGTATGTAGTATGCACATGCATGCATATGAATATATATATATATGTATATACATATATATATATATATATACACATGCATGCATATGAATATATATATATATATATATATATATGTATATACATATATATATATATATATATACACATGCATGCATATGAATATATATATATATATATATATATATATATATGTATATATATATATATACTAGAAGCACAGCGAGTCAGGTAACAAGTATGATGAGTCAGATAATGAACGCCCTTTTGATGTATTTCACTCGAGATGTATACAGATACATGCGTATATATACACGGCAGTCCGGCGGCTGCTGCTAGAATATGTATATATGGCAAAAACTTTCCAAGCTCCGAAATCCTGTATACATAATATTTGTGGATTTAAATGTGGCGTTTGATATATGATAGCCCTTGGGGGTAAGATTGTGGAGAGGACTTGCAGAATCATTAGTTTGCATTACTTATTAGTAAATTTTGCTTAAAGAAAATATATTTTATCTTGATAACGGGGTTGGAATAGCAGAAGAGGAATAGCAGATTCATTATTGTTGTATTACGTAATAGTATTTTTTACAGAGAACACACGGTATGTAGTTAACGTGGTTGGAATAATAGAAATAGTGCAACAAACAAGGGGTAGCTCAGGAGAACGGACTTAGTTTCCTGTTATGTTCGGTTCCACTTGAAGGCCTGCCTCAACGGATTCAGAAGGACAGGTAGAAAAATGGGTGCGCGTTTACGTGTAGTACGCAGATTATATTGTTAGTTTAAGGAACTTTATAGACGTACTGAGGCTAGTCGTTATGTGGCAGAAAATAGTGGTGGTAAAATCCTAATGAGATGGTCGATTGGTCGTCGATTGATTAGATTTATGGAAAAGTTTACCTGCTAGGAAATCACCATTTCTATGTCAGGCTCTTGCTTTCGAGCTCTGACGCGGACTGTCAACTTTGCATAGGACAGTGCCATTCTTCAAGCCCGAGCCGTAATCAATCTACGGACAAAATTAAGGATCGAGGAGCTGGGTAATTAAATAGAGGTGAAGTTGGAAAAACAAAGGTGTAATTGTAATGTCGTTGTTGTAAAATTTTATCACCCACCTAGGGTGTTACTAAAAAAATAGTTTATGTATACATGTACACACAAATGTTTGTACACATACAGAAACAGTACGTAGGAGATAAAATCACCGGAAGTGTTTTACTCCAAAGGATACCTGAGACGGGAAGCATTACCTAGTGTTACTTCGCAAGCAGAAGCTCGTGTCCTTGCAAACTTCACACAATTCGCTTACCGATGCGACTGTGCACTACAAACGAACAAAAATAAATAAAAAGGACAGTAGCTAACTGACTAAAAACAATATAATTAACAATGACGTACATCGGCGCACTAATGTTATATTCCTGGGTGTTGGGCGGACCTCTGGAATAGTCGATTTTGCAGCCGATTTATTGTACATGACGTTGCCACCGATCACTTGATCAAACATAAAACGTCGGCGGGGAAGGAAAAAAGCTCGGCACAGGACAGCGGAAACAGCAAAGCGAGCGCTTAGACACATAGGCGTGTCGCTGCTGGTTTCAGAAGTCTAATAACAATCATAACCGTACAAATGTAAGATTAGACGTATTTGCATTCCTGATTACTGCGTTACCAGAGCGTCAAGTCTTTGGTATTTAGTATGATACTCTTTGGTAAATACACTGCGCATTGCATTGGGCTGAACCGAACAGCAGAGCGCCGGCTCTAGTTTTGACATAGGGGTCGCAAGCCGCCATCTCTCGATCGCACCGTCCCGCCGGACGTTTGTAGCGATAAACTATATCTAATATTGCAGTTTTTATATTTAGTGCGCATATATATATATATATATATATATATATATATATTTATATCAAGCGCCGAATGCAAAAAGCATGCCTCTCTAATCGGTATGTTATGGACGGAGTGTCCACCATCGGACAGTGTAGCAGCATGCAGTACGCAGGCGAGAAGTCCGACATGCGTTTCGTCAGGTAACAATGTCGAATGCATTGCGAGGAGTTGTCTGATGAAAAAAGGAGAGCGCCAACGAGAAGCAAAGAGAGAAGAAAGAATGATAGGAAAATGGTGCAAAACTCGAACACGCTGAAGGGCGTCTCTCTCTCTCTCGCCCTCCTCCTCCCATAAATTAACTCCGAGGCGTGAAGTGACTCTTTCGCGTCGCTCTATGCTCTCCGACGACTTCAGCGTCGAGGCTATTTTGCCCTGGAGTGTGCACTCAAACCTCTCGCCCATATTTTGCTCTGTTCGCTCTCTCACTCTCTCTTTCTTTCGTTTCGAGACTTCGATTCTTTGCTTTGTTCGGTCATTGTCGTTGTTGTTGCGCACTGCTGAGGCTTTTGTCGTCGCCTCACGCTGCCAAAGCAAAGCGGCTCTTTAGTTCATTCGCAATTGTTGCGCTCAAGAGGCTGCTGTTGTCATTGTTGCTGTGGTTGTTGCTGCTGCTGCCGTTGCCGTTGTTGTTGCTTCTGGTGCTACTGTTATTGTTGATAGTGTGCGACTTATTGGCGCCCAATGGGGCCCGTCTCTACCTACCCCGTCACATATCGCTCTCTACAAGTCAAACCTCCGGGGTTTCCACAGCAGACCAAACGCTCTGCGGTTACACCGCCACAATGAGCATGAGTGAGACGGTGACACAGCTAGAGAGATACCGTCTCTACTCGGATGGTTGGTGTCGTCGCTAATATTGCTCGTGTTGTATTGTTGTTGCTGTTGATGATGATGCAGTACTACAATCACTGGTGCTTCTTGGGTTTGCCTTCTTCGTTTACTCCGATGTATGAACAACATTGTACACGATACGATATACGACGAGCGTGCCTACCCACAGTTAGTCGGTTAGTAGAAGGTGATCCTACTATGGATGCTGTCTTTCACTCTTCTTGGCCTGTTCATGATTGCCGCCCACCGTACGCGCACCCAGCCCGTAGGCGAGGGTCGCCTACGGGCGACCAGTCGCCAGCGACCCATCCGATCAGCCACACCCCCGGCTGCAACAGCAGCAGCACTTCTACTTGTCCTCGACCAGCCCCGTGAGTTTGCTAGTCATGCCCCTCCTTTAGCCCCACGACCTCCAATCGGCACAACCCCCGTGTGTTGTCTTCGATCGGGCTAGCAAACTTTACGTGCTGTGTTGTACGTCTTTCGTCTGCCAAACTGTCTGTCCGTTTTCCTAACAATAGCAACACTCACATAAGCTTGACCGTAGCTCCAATACTAACAACAACAACAACACCGGCGCTAGCAACAACAACAATAAGAAAAACAACAACAAAAAATACGAAAACAACAACATCAACAACTTGACTTCTTGTTCGTAATCATCGTCGCCCTATTATTATTATTATTATTATTATTATTTTATTATTATCGATGCGATTATTTTGATATCAACGAACGCTTTTGTTGTTGCTGTTCTTGTTGCCGTAGTTGTAATTAGTGTATACAATATAACGATATGATCATTTTTACTACTGCTGCTGCTGCTGCTGCTTACCGTGCTATACAGACATGCAACGTAGACAAGTTTTGTGGTTACAGGCTACTGATTGCATTGCATTGTATGACTGCTGCTGTTTCTGTTGTTGTAACCGTCGACATAATTGTTGTTGCTGCTGCTGCCACTCTTGCTGAAGGTATAGTTGCTGGTTAGCCTGAGTTAATTGACGACGTGACAACAATGAGCCGAAGTGATTAATTAGCAGGGTGTCGCCATCCGGGACCGACCAATTACGGATGTCGCCACAGCGCCCTTGTCAGACGGTGTTAGGCTTTGCTGAATGCTCCGATGTCCTGTCCGTGCGTAGATCGCAGTCATGACTTGCAGGTCATGTGGCAGGTAGTTATGAGTATCGGCAGAAGTTAAGCGTGGTGGTGGTGGTAGTGGTGGTGGTAGTTGCTGTAGCAGAAGTAGGAGCAGCAGTAATAGTAATATTGGTGATGACTGGGTTGTTTTCAATGTCCCCTCGATCTTGCCGGCTATTGATCTGCGACACTTGCGCATAGTGCATAGTAGCGCGGTTTGAGTCGCTTTGGTCGTTACCGGAGGTCGGTGTGACGAATTGTCGCTACTAGGCTCTCGCTCAACGCCAACCCCTTGAGTAGCACGTCGAATGAAGTTTTCACAGCACACTGAGACTTCACTACAAATATTAGCATGATACTGCCGTTCCTAGTAGTGGGACTACGACAGACGGTTACGGGTAATATATGTGTACATATATTTACATTTGACCCAAATGAAACCTGGTCGAGTCCAATTTGGCAGCGATCACAACACGAAAATTGCACCCGAAATTACGCCGTTGTTTTCGTTTTTAAATCATCGAAATATATATATATATATGCTACAGCGCAACGATTTAATTTAAGCTGAAAGAGGGATAGACAAAAAAAGAGAATGACACAGTAGCTTCGTTGTATGTTCTTTGGATTAGGGTTTTCTAAATAAAAAATATATGATTGTATATTGAGTATTTCCTTTGCTTATTCGGTTGTCAGTCTGCATTATTCATTATTACTATTATGATTCCGGTAGCATTATAAATTGCACTACCATCGCCATCAGTATGTTAATATCGTTACGGCATGAGTACCGCGAATGCTAGATCTTTGACGGTACTGATCTTGATAGATAGTTTGTTCCTAAATAAATAATTCGGTTTAAGGTGCAAGCAGCACGCCTAGTATTTTTGCTTAAAGGTAACTCAAACGTTACTGCTTTTCGCGAAAAAAGAATGGCTGCTCCCTTTTCAAGGAATAACGTGGAGCTTCAAGTGCGAAGATGCGGTGTATTTTTAGCGTACCGCCCTGGTTTATTATATGTTTATTAGCTCAGACGGAGAAACACTTGCTCGAGCTTTGACAGAACAAAATAGGATACTTGGCGTTCCTAGTTAGAATACTAGTAGGCACAAAATTAATTATTTTTATTTATAGACATGTAGGTGGCCCAATCGTCTTATCACTTTGAAGTGAACAATTATTTCCGCGCGAACGTGTAGTCCCAGGCTCCCTGGCCCAAGATTAGTTCTGTTCAACAATGCGTCCTAAACAGATGCTGCATTTCTTGCTAAATGTCGAGCGACCGCCTCTGACGCACGAATTCGGATGTCTTCGAGTGCCCTCTCGTCGAAAACATCTACCCACCCGCTGAATCAGCTCAAGTGTAAGGGGCCTGGGCCTTCCTTTGCCTCCTACGCCAACGCAAAATGAGTCCGAAAAACCACTGCCAGTGTCTTTCCTGCATGCATTTAGTTAGCCTTTGGGCAGGATCTTTTCGATCTGCACCGGCACTGACTATCGAAGGAAATAATGCGTCGGTTGCGTCCTGAACAAGAATGTGGCCACGCTCAAATGAGGTCAGAATGAGAGCGGCAAGTTTTTTCCGTCGTCCCTGGGGAGACCAGGGGATTTAGGTACACGCGCAAGTTAGCAGATCTCAGGACAGATTCACTCCCGGTGAATGGATTCAATGAACGGTGTCATTTAAAGCGGAGTGACGTTTCCCGGCACTCAGAGCGTGTGTGAGAACATAATGAGCCAACGGGCCCACATGACTTCCACAAAAACATTGGTGGGGCACAACTAGGTCAACATCAAGCCGCAGTTCTGCGCCAATGAGCTTCGCTCGTCATCCAAAGGAGTCCCATTTAGCGGACAGGGTAGGGCATGTAATCAAACTTTAGCTCTTTGACGACTAACGGATCGTCAGCAACAGAAGGGGCTCTATCAGTCAAGCTTGCTAATCGTTTTTTCTGGCAGGAGGGTCCTCCAGTTGCCCCGGTTAGCTCTAAATCCAATGAAGACAACAGCCTGTCAGTCAACGTTAGAAGCGTTGGCTATCCAGCATTATTTAATAATGGTCCAACCTTGTCCGCAGCCTGGGTCAATGACGACACGATTGCGAGTCGTGCCACCACGATTTTTTTCGAAAATACCAGGCATGATAACCATCCAACGATGCGCCTGGTATAGACGTGGCGAATTGTTACATGCAAAACCAGACCAGAGGTGAGAGGCACTGAAAATATCCAGGTCTCCTACCCCTCGTCGGACTTGGTCAACTTTATTTTTGCATTTCGAGACGAAAGGTGCAGCCTGAATCAAATTTCACCTACAACGGGTGCACAGCTTGACATAAAGTGCACAGAAGGCTCCTTAACCGCATTGACAAGCAAAGTACTCGCTTCATTTTCAAGCAAACCAAAGTTTGCCCGAGTGAGGTGTTCCCATACTCTGCCAAGGCCATACATTAGCCTTGGAACAATCTTAAGACAAAAGATTACCACGGTTGTCGAAACGGACAGTCGCCTACCTTTCCATAAAGAGAGACTAAAATATGTACGCAATGTCTCGACGATGTGCGCCGTCCCAGTATAATGGAATCGAAACCCCAGATATCGGAATTCTCAGGGTTGGCCGCCGCAACGTATGACATCTCGGCAGCCAGTCGACCCCCTCTTCTGAATTTAACGTTTTTAGACTTCTTCTTAAGAAGCTCATTAATGCTGGATAAGAGTCGCCTGTGAGAATACTTTTCTCTTGACTTTTGGTATATATGCATATTGAGCACAATCAGCATTTTTACAGTCATTATGATCCAACGAAAGAAAAACTCAGTAGTGGTGAGGGATAAGTGTCGCATGTGGATACCTCTCGCTCCACCTTCTGAACAGAAATATCTATTGAAAAGTGGTGAGAACCAGAAATAGGGCTGGTAGAATTTAAATGAGTTGGGTATCGGTCCAAAACATATTTTTCATCTTTTTAGCCTGCCGGTTTGGTGATATCATACTCGAATATATGTCACTAAAAGAGACATATATTAGTATTCGTGCTAGGTGATACAATAGAGCGTAGGTCTATTTTGCTGCAGACACCTCATTCATCTGCAAGTCCTACAAATTGGTCCGTCAGCATAGCTCTTTGTCACGAAGTTTGTGGCGCTTTTTTCTTGGTGGGCTTTGCATGATTTGCCACAGCCACGTCGAATACATAGTTTTACATCAGTAAGAGTTCGACTAAAGTTCTTTTCTTGCACATTTGAAGCACCAGTGTAGATGCTCTATTGCTTGCCAACCTAAAGACTTTCTTTCGGTTACTTGTCTTAATAATATCTAGCTATTTATGTGGCATTAGTGGCTTAGACACAACGCTCTGGAAGATCTAGACGTCTTTATGCAGAGAATCGGATCTCGCTCAGGTAGAATTCTTTCTTCTTCCTGATTGTGAACCTTGTTGAGCATTGCCCTGATGCTAAAATTCTTTGTTGTAGGCAGCCTAGATAGGTCCAGCAATAGCACGGTATATCCTGGCAAAAAGTAGAGACCAACTAATGCCATAGAGTGGCTATTTTCAGCTAACACGAGAAAGAAGTAAGTTTGAGTATGCCTAAATCTCCCTTCTCACCCGGGAAGCTTTGAAAGAATGCCACGGTTGTGCTGAGAGGGTCACACAGGAGCATTGCCTAATAAGTTATACCTTACACTGAGAAACCTCAAACAGCTTAATAGTAATTAAAACCTTCTCATTTAGTTGTTTGAGGTTTCTCAGTGTAATCCATTGTGTAGTGGTTTTAAGCAGCTTGTTGTCATCGGGACTATTTTCAGTTAAATCTAAAACACGGGGGTAACATAGGACATCATCGTGTACGTTATTTTGACTATCTCTGCTGTTGTACTTTTTAAAGTATTGCGTAAATTATATAACTTTTAAATAAGGAATTCCACTTGTAAAGTAATTAATTTATTTAATATCTTGTATAAGATGCTCTATCTAATAAGTTAAATGAGTTTTGTAAAGATGCTAGTAGGAGCGATATATTCAGCGAGCTCAATAGAAGGCCGAGTATCTCTGCAGGTCTCCGCCAAAAAAACGCAATATTTTCGTGGCCGTTTTACTCGACGTCAGGAACGCTTCTAACGTCCGTGAAAAGTCATACTTGGACTAGACTCTCGGATATACTCTCCACAGGAAAAATCCGTTTTATCTTTTTAGAGTCAAATCTGACTACCTACATGACCAGACTCTTCAGTCCCAAATAATGACCTTCAATATGGCTGCAGGGGTGCCACAAGGCTTTATACTTGGCCCCCTGTTATAGAACATAGCTTACGACGACGTGCTGCGGCTGGGAGGCCTTTCCCCCGGAGCCGACCTCCTTGCCTACGCCGACAACCTCGTCCTCACCGTCCAGATTCGGACACCGGAGTTGCTGGAAAGGCGTGCGAATGAGGCAATCGCCGACGTCGCGTACTGGATGCGAAAAGCAGGGCTTGCTTCAGCCCCCGCCAAGAGCATGGTAACCTCCGCCGGGCAACGAAGAAAGCCTTCAAAATTGCCAACAACTTCCTACGGCTCATGCCTAACACCTCTGGACCCCGGCACTCCAAGCGACGCATCATTATGTCCGTGGCCGAGTCAGTAGCCCTATACGAGGCTCCGGCCTAGCTTGCTAACACTTTAACAACTATAACAAACCGAATCCGCCTGCGCCGGGCCCAGTGGGTTTAGTGGGTCGGAACCCCACACTAGCGGCCGACACCTGCAAACGAGTTTTCTTCAGTGGTGTCCGCGTGTGCAAACCGCATTTTCCAGTTACTCCTCTACAAAAAAGTAGGAGCGATGTACATGTAGTATGCCTACTCTGTCCTGGTCCCTTTTAACTTTGAAGAGTAATTTAAGATAGGCCCCTGCTCAGGTATTTCCCTACTCCTGGTACAGCTAAGATAAGTAACCATACGAAATGGATTTGTATGCGGTTGCCTACCTAAAGTGTTCGTAGATGATGCAATCGGGTTGTGCAGAACGCGCAGAAGCAGGTTTAGGAGTGTTGGACACTTCGGAAATAGAGTCCAGGACCTTTAGACGCTATCCTTTACGCGTTGCCTCTTAGATTTACAGAGGTACCGCTTAGGCTTTAACAATTTCCTATAGTGTTACTATACGGCTGGCTTTGTCGCAAAGACTTCCGGGCTAAAGCAACCCTGTTTTTTTCTATAAATGCATTATTGGTCGATCCATGGTCGACCATGTCTGGTCTGGATGGTACAGGTCAGATGTCTTGGTGACCTCGCGAATCGCCTAAATATTTCTAGTAAAAATATAGGTGCTCGGATGAACTCCGTGAACTAGCTGAAGGGCTTTGCTTAGTTTGCGTAGATCCATTTTACGGGCAACTCTGAAATACATTGTGTTATCATTGCAGTTATAGAGACCAAATATGAGCTTGCAGTTTCATTCTTGTCTATTGTTTGGTAGAAAGTCCTTGACAAAGGCTTCCAGTTCCTACCCTGACGCCTACGGCACTCATCTAATTTGAGCCAAGACGCCAGTGACCAGTCACCATCTATTTTCAGACCTATTGTTGTTTTAGTAAACTTGTCGAGTTTCGACGTTTAGCACGACGTCATGGTGCGGTATCTTGAGTTACTTTCTGCTTCTACTCTAAAATCACGACATCCCGCCTACAACTTAATGAAATCATTTTGATAAGTAGAACTAACTATAAGAGGTAATAGCATAAACGCTGCGCTAGTCGTATATGCTTTTACATTACGACGATCAAGCGTCGCCGCCAAAGTATGCTACCCGGCTCATCGCTCTGATTCACTGAATCGGGAGACACTTTAAAAACGACATCGACGTATCTGTCTGGCAAGAGAAAAACGCTCAAGGAATATTGCCTAACTCTCTTGGCTATTGGTATCGAGTAAGTATCGCTGACAATGTGAATTGTGAAAACTATGCAGCGAAGTTCTGATGCGGTAACTAAATTCTTGCTAACAATTAGCTATACAAATTCGGGTTCAGGGCTGCCAAAATTATTTGCGTACGTGGGCATCGAGAGGGCAACTTGGCTGACCCTTGACCGATTGGGCTACCCAAAGATCGAATAGAAGCGATTTGAAATGTCGAGATTGTAGTAGCATACACAGACTTTCACTCGCTCTCTCTCTCTCCCCCGCTTTCCCCATTGCATGGTTTGTGGGTGCGCCTGATCCAACGTTACCCGGCAGGCCAAAAATAACCAATGTCGGGCAACCACAAGCACAATGTCGGGCCGCCTATCGACTACCTGACGACTAACTGACTCATTGGCCTGTGGGCCTGAGTGCTTGGCCTAAATAGAGCTGAATCGAACACCCTGCCGCGGTGCGCTTCTGCCTGCGTGCGTGCGCACATAGCCCGGCCCTGGAGGCTCTGTCGGTATGCCCGGCCGTATACCAACAGCGAACATGGGAGCACACTTTCTCACTTCTCGAGGAGGAGGAAGAGGATGAACGTAAGCGAAGAGGCTGTCACAAAGTAGCTGGTGCCGCTGCTGGTGTTGCTGCTACTGCGGCTTACTTAGCTCTGTATATATATATATATATATATATATATATATATATATATATATATGTATATATATATATATATATATATATATACTGAAAGTGACGAACAGCGAACTCGAGCCACTAGTAAGCGCGAATCGTATCTATTTTGGAACAATGGCGTTCGCATGTGACAGCGCTCGTCGGCCCATCGCCGACCAGTCTCGGCATAATAACGCAGACCTTTGCTGCCGAGCTGACGAGCTGACCAACATCGAAACCAGCAGAAGCTGCAGCGGAAAAAGCACTGGTCGGCCGCGAACACAATACTCGTTTCTCATCGAGAATGGAGACCCTGGATCGATGTCACAGCTGATATCAGCTGCTGACCATCGGACTCGTATATAAATATATATATATATATATATAGAAAAACATCTTGTCCCTGCTCATAGGGAACGATCCACTCCTAAGTTACATATAGAGCTTTACTTAAATAAGTGTTGGGCGTACGCATAGACCTGCGTATATAGATGGTGAATGAAGCCGTCAATAGCGCCATTGTTGGGAAGTGAGCGCGAGATGGTTGGGGGGGCAACGCGCTGAATCCGTGCTCGAGACGAACGTGAAGAAGAGCGCCATAGAGGTCAATATTTATAGTATAAACAGTATAAAGTCAGAGACGACCACTAGAGCAAAACAAGTAGTAACTACTAGGAGTACTAAGTGTGTGCTAACGTCATTGTCGTTAATGTATCCACTGTTTTAGCATTAGTTAGAGTCCGCCAGATAAAATTATCCTGGGAAAGGTGGGCGTTTAGTCGTCGAGCAACTATGGTTAAATCAAACGGTTGCCTTAGTTCTGGTTCTGACGAAAGCTTGCTGATGTGTGAAGAGCTGAGGAATAACCTAGTATCTACTCTAACCGAACTGTTGTTCGGCTTCCGGGAGGAGCCAAATCTGTGCGGCTCATCTACAGATTGCTACCATTTTTAAGGCGGATTCTAGGCGGAGAGCAAACGCATCTGTTGTATCTAGTGCGAAGAAAAGTCAATGATTTACTCTGGTTATTCACAAACTCCCTAGTTGAGAAAAAGTAGCTTATGCTTACATAAAATGATTCAACACTGTAAACACGAACGTCTACAAAAATGTCTAACAACTGAATAATCGTTGAAATCAAAAGCTCGTACGGGAAATTATTTTCTATGAGTAGGCATACTCGCATACTCCTCTAGAAATTGTTTGCTGTAGTTATAAGCAAAAACACTAGAAATATACAGTAGAAAGGACAGGCGTAAATAATAGTGATTTTAACAATAAGCTTAGGGCAAATACATATTTGCACAAACTTAAGGAAAAGCCCATTTGAGCATCGTACGCGTCAGTGTGCACTAACAAGGTATCGTAGCACGCTGACTATAAGCTTATTAGCATGGCGTAGTGGAAAGAATATTATAAGTAGGGGCACGTACATATGTCTTTATTTCAGAAGTTTGTTTGTTGATAGTTTTATTTTATACAAACTTGGCACATCAATCAGACAAAACACTTCATGTTTCCTTATAAGTTATATTTATTTAAAACTAATTAGGCAGCACAAGTAACAAACCTGTTGTTCAGTTAAAAACACTAGGAAGCTTCAATTATAAGTAAAACATCTGATCGCAAGCTGAACGTGCCGTAGCGTTTCTAGAAGTACAGTGACATGGTTTCAATATGACAACGAAGGGTGAAGTGTAGTACCCAATAATTTAAACTCAGTTTTCTGACGTAATGCAATAAATATGTCACTTAGTATTATTAGAGGCACGAAAGGCATCTCTGTCATGTGCTTACAAAATACGTTTTTTTTTTAATTTTGCGGTTTTGCTGCTAAGGCGGTGTGTGTCATCCCAGGACGCGATGCGGGGTTAGGTTTTACCTTTAACGTCAGAGATTCTGACCTGGTCCTCGATAGTCCACCAGTTTAGCTTTGGATAGCGATCGCTGACGCCAGTTTTTCGCGGTGCTCTAGGTTACTGACTACCTCAGGCGTGCGGATCTCGGGCCCCAGATAGATTTGGGTTCCTCCATTCGTAGGCAGGGGCACTCTGGCTTGTCCGTCCTTCATGGAAACCACGCCTGCAAACGGCCGCCCCTTCCACGGCTTTTGCTTTTACGCAACGTGGTCAGTTGCGAGTTAGTATGGTCTGCCCGGATTTTTTGCAGTATGCGTGCGTTGGCCATCCTGGTTGGCTTTTCCTTGAATGGATGAGGCGAAGGGGCTAGGAAAACGAGCATTCGTGGCGATCGCCGCTCTTTCACGTTTTGAGGATTTCTCTACTCCTAGCTCCTAGGCCAAGTACCCTCCGCAGCCGTTCATATACCTTCACGCCAAAGCCTTGCCAAGACCATGTTGTTCCAACTTCCCGTATCAACGTTAATTTTTGCATGGCTTTAACTGTCTCGATGTTACGAGGTTGTGCGTAAATGGTTCTACGAACACATAGTGAACCGCGGCCAGGAAGTTTGTTGCGCCGCTCGAAGAAGTTGGGTTAATGTTAGAGCTATACGCGAAGAGGGCCTTATAAGAGTTTTTCGTCTTGGCCGTCACTTAGTTTTAGAGGGCCAGCACGGCTGCTCCCCTTCCTTGATCGTCTAAGGTCGACTTTTGCTGATCACCAGGGTGAACACGTTAGCCCTTTCTATCAATCTTAGTTCCGTGAGATCCAGCGATTCGGAACCCTTCTCTAAATCAGCTCCATTAAACCTGCCGAACAAACGCCGACCGTTCACGTCAGACGAATTGGCCGTCTTCTTGATAAGATACACCTCGGCATAGTATGGTAATGTTAGACTGCCATTTCCCGTTGCGGTACGTCGAGAGTCTCGTATGGTGTCACCTCTTTTTGGATATTCGGCTTTTTCAGGGGTGGCCTAGCACCGGCGGCGGTACGAAGCTCATTTCAAACGTGGATGCGGGGCCCTAACAACAATGTACCTTACTGACCATTTAAGCAGTCGTTTTTTAATACCGCCGTAGATCACACTTGTCATGATACTGTGATCTAGCTCGGACCATGTTCTGAGTCATTCCTGCATGCATAGGCAAAATATATACGTATATATATATACATATACTTAGAACTTGTATAGAATGATTTGCCTACGTATGCTATTGTAAGCGCGACGCGTTTCTGGAAATGTGAATGTCCAGATACTTGGGACGAGGGTAGCGTGATATGATAGGTCGGCAGACGAGTAAGACGTTCGGAAACGGTACCTTAGTCTCCACGACTGTCCGACCGCCATTGACAACAATAGCAGCAGCAGCAACAATAGCAGCAGCACCTTCGTCACCACCAAACAATCTCCGCGTTTGAGTTACTTCTACCTCTCTGCTATTATTGTTGTTGTTGTTGTTGTCGTGGTAGCTCATTCCGCTGCTGCCCGCAATCCCACTTGTCTCATTGGACTGACTGACGGACTACTGCTGCTGCTGCTGCGGCTACCATTGCTACCCACACAACGATCTGAGCCGCCGCCCTGATAGGGAAGAAATGGAGCCGGATCGCTGCTAGCTGGCCACCAGCTGTAACGAACCTGCCTGTATGCGGCGGCGGCGGCGGTGGTGGCAGCGGACAGCAAAAGCTCTGGCGGCGACGGTGCTGGCGGCAACAACCACAACAACAACAACAACAACAACAAAAAACAACAACAGCGGCAAAAGCAGCCGCGCCAGCAGCCGACACTAGTCTGCCAGATATCCGCCCAGCAAGCAGACAAGCAGCCATCATCTATCCAGCAAGACAACCAGCCAGCCAGCTAGCAAGCTAAACATACGTCGAGCCATTGAGCTCGTGTTGTTATGGTGAGATA
The DNA here is from genome assembly GCA_003439945.1 of Dermanyssus gallinae. Classification (NCBI taxonomy): domain Eukaryota; kingdom Metazoa; phylum Arthropoda; class Arachnida; order Mesostigmata; family Dermanyssidae; genus Dermanyssus; species Dermanyssus gallinae. The sequence goes on along the minus strand of QVRM01007084.1, from coordinate 39,065 downwards.
GTGGTGGATGCATGCATGCGTGCCCGCCTGCATGCATGTATGATGGTGTTCAGGGCCAGGAACGGTTGGTCGCCTCCTGCTGCCCAGTCGGCGACCGTTCATCGTCGCCTGCTAGACCGCCCGTTTACCACCACCACCACCACCACCACGACTATCACCACTGCAACAACCACCACGTTCCCCGCTATGGCCGCTACAGCCCTCGCCGTTGCCGTCCGTCACAATACTATTAGGTGCAGGCCGGCTGGCGGAACGGCTGCGCCCGCGGCCGCCGATATCGTTCGTCGCTGGCCGTTGTTGGCAGTCGCGGCATGAGAGCAGGCAGCTACGGCGGTGTGGAGGTCGCTGCGGCAGCGGTGGCAGCAGCAGCGGCGGCACGACGTCCTGTATAACAGGCTGTCGGCTGCTACGGCGAACGGATAGACGGGCGGGCGGATGCGCGGCCGCTGCAGCGGCAGCAGCAGCTGACCCGGCCCAGCAGGAGGCCCAACCCAGTTCGGGAGGCCATCGGGTTTGCGCTCTTACTTGGTACAGCTGGTCTAGCTACCGCGGCCGCTGCCGCCGCCGCCGCCGCCGCAGCTGTTGTTGTTTTGGCTGCTGCGTCCGCTGCGACGGCTGCTGTGTGTAGCAGCCGCAGCCACAGCGGCGGCGGCGGGCGGCGCCTGGGCGATTGCAGCGCCACAGGCTCCGCCCCCGTTGGGTGGCGGCCGCTGCCGCCCCAGGCTCCGCCCGTCGAGAGCCGCCGCCGGCGGCTCCGCCTGGGCGGCCGCCAAGAGCGGGGCCGCCGAACAACTGACGGCGGGTGACTGCGGCGGACAGACGAGCCAACCGATCGAGCTACCGACCGACCGGCCGACGGGTTAGTAGTAGAAGGCTGGAAGTGCGGTGGAGCGTCTTTTCGCTGCTGCGGCTACTGCTATTGGTGGTGGTAGTGGTGGTAGGGGTTGTAGTAGAGATGGTGGTGGTGGTGGTGTTGTTGTCATCATCGTCGTCATCGTCGTTATTGTTGTGTGTCCAGTGAGTGGTGTTCGGTTTCACGCGTCGTGTTGGATTACTGCTCTACTCGACGTCGCTCAGCACGGTTTCGGCTTCTGCTCGTTGCTGCCCCAGCTACTACTACGACTACTACTACTAATACAGCTATTGCTACTACGATTGCCGCTAATACTACTACTTCTATCAATACCTACCCGTTTGCTATCGAAAGCAAAGTAGCAAAAATAGAAGAAATAGAGGAGGAAGAGGAAAAACAAACATTGCGTGTTGTGTGGGCTGCTAGCAGGCCGCGCCTGTCGTTCGGCCGAGTCGTCTCCTCGTCGGGCCCTCTGGCTCTTGGCCTAGCCTAGGATGGCCTGGACGACAGGCCGAGGCCCACCAACAACCATTCCCATTTTCCCCCTCTGAGTGTCTAATTGATCCCTCCACCCCCTAGTAGTTGTAGCTGTAGTCATAGTGGTAGTAGAAGTGTTAGTATTAGTGACAACACAGTTCACACAAAAGGAAAACAAAACATATTCGGTTTGAGAATACGAGGGAAAATATCGACGACGACGATCAACTACAACATCCGATCAGCAACGATAACATCATCAATAACAACAACGTCCGCAACCATAAGAACAACAGCGTCAGCAACTACAACAACAGCAACATCAGCAACAACAACAACATAAGCAACAACAATATCAGACACTACATCAACATCCGCACCAACCTCGACGAGGCAAGAATGACGCAAGGAAAGCGTAATGTTAGTGTGGTTCTAATGTGATATGGCTTTGACGGCCGAAGAAACATCGAGACGAAGAAGAAGAAGAGCGTGAAAAAAAGCGGTGTTTTTCCTATTGCGGTCGTCGTTAGTTCGTCTGGTCGCCGCAGGTGTATTGTCACGTACTGTGGTGTAGTGGTAGGATCACGTGCGTTTGTTGTGGTCATCCTGATAGGCTTCACTTAAGATCGTGGTCACCGTCAACAACAAAACCAGCATCATTACATTACCGTCGTCATCTCAGCATCATCAGTGTCATCAATTGTGGGTTGTTTGTCCGTGAGGTTCCTCGTCGCCCCATTGTTCGGTGGTTATTGCTGATCTAATAGGCTCTGCTGTTGCTGGTAACAGCAGTAGAAGTTACCGTTGTCGTTGATGCTGTGTGGCTGGTTTAGCTCCGATCGTCGTCATTTACGCGGTAATGCTGGCTGTGGCGTAGTGCTAAGGGTCTGCAGAGGGCCCACCTCTCTGGTCCGGGGTCTCAGTGAAGAACGATAAAGTAGGCTGAAACGAACACAAGCACATATACGAACGCCGTTCGTGAGGTCAAACTCTAAGAAACTATTCTTGATTACGACTCGTATCTGCCCACGGCACGGCCGGGTAGTGTACCAGAGAGACGGTCGAGACCGTAGAGGTGAAACTAGGAGGAGGTGGTGGTGGTGGTGGCGGCGATGCACCGAGAGAGAATGAGCCGTCACTGATCGAAAAAGCCCTTCTGGATGATGGTGGCCGCGAGCAGAAGGCGCTGCGCGCCCGAATCCTTGCTTCGGCTCGCAAGACCCGATTCGTCGTAGAGAATCAGCGAGAATCTGTGAACATGCTGCGTTAGTTAACGTTGGCTGCCGTTGTCTGCCCGAGACACAAACACACACACAACCACACTTAGAGATTGTCGATATTGTGCAGATTGAGATCGACTACCGCCATAGAAACACAGAAGCGCGAGTGTACACAGGGTGTATACCAGAGCCCTGAGAACGAGAGGGGAATAGGGCAGATACTAAGAGATAGAGAAGAACGCGAGAACGGACATCATCCGCCGCGAATCTTAGTGCCGGTGTTCCCTGCGGCGGTCGGTGGCTCGAACATGCGACAATGCGCTAACAACGCAACGACGACAACAACAACAAAAGCACTACGCTGATAACATCACGGATCTTTATCAGTCAGTGAGTGTACCCGATCTCAACAAGGGACAAGCCCGACAGAACGACGATCTCTCTCCCTTTCTTTCTCTCTATCTCTCTTTATCTGTGTCTCTCGCAGACTGGAATTGAGGAGGCCAACTAGGCGACGTAGTAGTTGCGGCGGCAGCACAAAATAGCAACAACGACAACAACAACAACAACCAAAACAACAACAATCAGAACAACAACAGGAATCAACCGCTTGTGTTCGTTCGACTTGCAAAGCCAAGCCAGCTTTTCGTCGGCCATCTGCCAGTATGACGAGCACCCCGCCAACGGATCTCAGCCAGTCGGCACTAACCGGCAACCTCACTCTGGCGCCGGTGCCCGTGCTGCCGTCATTCGGCTTCACGCAGGAACAAGTGGCGTGCGTGTGCGAAGTGCTGCAGCAGTCGGGCGACGTCGAGCGTCTGGCCCGCTTCCTCTGGTCGCTGCCGGCGTGCGAGAGCCTGCAGAAGAACGAGTCGGTGCTGAAGGGCAAGGCGCTCGTCGCGTTCCACCGGGGCAACTTCAAGGAGCTGTACAAGATTCTCGAGTCGCACGCGTTCGCGCCCTCGGCCCACTCGAAGCTGCAGGCGCTCTGGATGAAGGCGCACTACATCGAGGCCGAGCGGCTACGCGGCCGGCCGTTGGGAGCCGTCGGACGCTACCGAATCCGCAGAAAGTTCCCGCTGCCTCTGACGATCTGGGACGGCGACCACACGTCGTACTGCTTCAAGGAGAAGTCGCGGACGATTCTTCGCGAGTGGTACGTCCGCAACCCCTATCCGTCGCCGCGGGCCAAGCGCGAGCTGGCCGAATGCACAGGCCTCACCACGACGCAAGTGTCGAACTGGTTCAAGAATCGCCGCCAAAGGGATCGCGCCGCCGAAAACAAGGATGGGTACGTACACAGCCAACGAGTTCGCAGCGCGATGATAACGTCGCGATGGTACGCAAGGCGGATGGTATACCTTTTCCACACAGACGCGCGTAAAACTGGGCTTCGTTTGAAGCTCGAAGTTCGAACTAGCCTTAACAATCTGCCAACCATGTTGTCGTCAACGTGATGGGCGGCAAATTAGAGGGGTCTGCTTTGTCGCTCCGCCTCCTTCACCAGCTTATTTAATGTCTCCTTGATTTAAATTCACTATTGAGAACTCGCTCAGTTAGAAGTGTAATCGAGAACAAGCTACACTAATTGTTGGCTGTCTTTGGTTCGAACGCGGCAGTTTCTAATTCTCTACGTATAGTGGCTAAGCAAGGCAAAACCCAGGGCTTGCAGTGAGGTCGACGAACACTTATATGACGTGTTACTTACTACAATATACCTTTGCGCAACGGATACGTTTCTAAAACATCTTCCCAAATCAGATACGCTCTCCCTGGTTACATAGAGCCGCGTCGATTAAGTCGCGAGCAGTTTGTTGTCCAGTTTTGGCACCACCGTCGAAACTGGCATGATCAATTGTCAAAAAACAATGCTGCAACGTTGTACTCGTGCGTTCCTACATTGTGATTGGCGTTTTAAAGTAAACACCGCCATTATTTTCGTATATATATATATATATATTGTGAACTCGTATAATATAAATATTATATTTGTTCTCCTCTAGTATACGTGCCTACACGCACTTACACACCGACGAAAAACAAACGCCGAAAGGAAGTGTCAAAATGGAAAGAAGTGAATCATTAGAAGGTTTTCGGCAAAGTGTTTCCATACGGGATGAGCCCTACCTATGTACTCTTCTTACTCGACAACGCGACAAGAACATAGCTGACGACTATGAATATCCAGCCGCCTCCGCCGCCGACGAAAGCCACGATATGACGACGAAGAAGAAGAGATTATGACGTCGTTAGCGGAACGAAATGCTCTTGTCTAGTTCGGTATTTCCTCTGTTTGTTTACGTTCGACTCATACGTAGGGGGCAGCGAAAGGGCCGTCGAGTGCACGCTCGACACTAGAAAGATACAAACATATTCTAAGAGCCGAGTATGAGCCATCCATACACAAGTTGCGGCGTTGAAGGCGTCGATCTCAACCGAGAGTGGCATGGGACGCCGGCCCCTCCCCATCACCCGTCATTGCCGTGGATCGAGTGCGTATGCAGGTAGATAGATGTACGACTCGGGTGTAGGTTGCTCTTGTTGTTGTTGTTGTTACTGGTGGTGTTGTTGGTGGTGGCGTTTGGAATTAGTAGCTCTAGGAATAGCTCTTAATCTCTATCTCTCTCGATCTCCTTCTCGTCTTCCTGCTCGTCGATTTGTTTTTCTCATGGTCTGCTTCTTATTCGACTCTTGAACTCTCGTTCGACGTGAGTTCTTGCCTGCCGGATACCGTTTACCAGCAGCACTTCGCAACAGCACTATCCAACGGTATACGGCTACACCACTACCAAGTAACTATTCCACTTGCCAAGATTGTATAAACTCCACTAGTAGTCCAAATTGTGGATTCCTTCTTATATATATATATATATATATATATATATATAAACAGAGTGAGAGAGATAGACGTGGGACGACTTCGGCATGATCTGGAAACTCTTGAGGGGCTACCGTATCACGCCTTGTTACCCGATTTCCGAAGGCCAGATTGTTATTTTATGCCGATTTGTCGTCGTTGTCGGCTCTTGTATCCCCGGTACGTGGCTTAGACAACTGAAGTATCCAGTCCGTTGCCTACTCCCGTGGCCGGAACACACGGGTTTGTTTTGCATGATCTTGAACGCTCTCTCATAGAACACGGTGGACAATGACATCAATGAAGCCATTACCTGTCGAATGGCATAATCAAACTGGTCGATCCTACGACAAGATCGTATTTGTATGCCTATCTAGTTATTTGCGTATTCACATGGATTCCCAAGAGTTCCTGCAGATATAGGGATGCATGTGTAGCATAGAGAAGATTAGATAGCACTAGAAAAGACAACAAACACAGAATCGCGGAAGCAAATCACGCATAACAGATATACATTTGCAAAGCATGCAACGGACGAGAAAACCCGGCTATTGCGGAATGAAGGTGTATCTACCCCTTCACGTATATGAAGCAATGTACAACATTGAAGTAATTTGCAAGCAAAATGTGTGTTAATTAAAAGTATATATATATATATATATATATATAGTTCTTCTTAATCATTGAGAACTGACTTTTCGTTAGTAATTGCTTTATGACGTTGATATAGCTCGCGGACACTGGCGCGGTGATTCGCGATCTGTGTTTTCTCATCATTAAGTAGTGGACCGGGCGTAGCATATGCTCGTAGACACCTCGCCTTCCGTACATTGATTAGCGCCAGTACAGAAGAAGAGATGTAGGGGAAAGCGGTGTCTGGTTGTTACGAGCAACCTTCGCAGCCAGCAGCCAATTGAATCCTATCATATGACTACGACTGCTGATCTATGCGGTTTATGTGTTTAGTGCGCCGCTATATGGTTTTACTCATCGCGCTCACAACTCGTGCGCCTAACAATCTGTACGCATGTCATGTGTGATGTATGCTGATGATATGGTCATCGTATGTGTGACATCTCGGTTGTTGTGCACGCGTCCTGCGTGCGTCTTTCTCGGCCCCGGCATTATGGTTGGGGCAATTATCTGACCCCCCGATCCTTGTCCCCACCCCGGCCCAACCCAGCCTCCCGAGAAGGCCACACCCTTCTATCGTGCCGCACGATGGCTGCGACCTACATACATCACATTAAGGGCGACGTGCAGCATGATGAAGGCTGAGGATTTGTCCGTCGTTGCCGCTGTTCCTCCCAGGCAGCAACAACAACAACAAGCGAACACTCCGTGCACTATGTCCGACAATGTTTTCTCGTCGACGTATTTTGTGCAATCAAGGGTAGGAGCGCGTAGAAGCGGCGGTGGTGGTGGCGGCGGCGGTATCGAGTCGTCGAGGAGATTAGGCTACAATGGCCTATGGTTTCACAGCCGGAGAGCCGGCAGTAACAGGCTCGGCGGCGGCGACATCATTGGAGTCGCGCGTCGGCTGCTTTTAATCAAACGTAGGGCATCAATACATGATCACATACACAAACACACACACACACATATTAAATATATATATATATATATATATATATACGTGTCAGCGCAGACGATGTTCATTCTGATAGGGCCTATAGCGTACAGGTACTACACATACACACACAGAGATACAATAATATATATATATATATATATATATGATATGTCTGTGTGTGTACATGGCCTTTGCCTACGAGCGAGATGAGCACTTCCTCGAGTAGTAGGGTACCCCAAAAACGAGTAACGCAGTCAGTGAAGAACGCAGACCCAATTATCGAATCTTCAGCCCAACCCAGTTTTTTGCCGTCGTCGTCGTCGACGTTCGAAACTGTTCGATTTTTCTGGCGTACTCATTGCCGGTTGCCGCCCGCGATCTTGTTGTGGCTTTTTGTTGTATACGGTTGCTGATATCGTTGTTGTGGTTATTGTTGTGGTTGTTGTTGTGTCGCTCGCTGAGTTAGCCGCGCGCGACCGGCATCACCGTGAGCTCGTCTTCATTTTGCTTGATGGCTGGTGGCCAGCATTTTTTTTTCTTCTACTTACTCGTACTCTTCATTGTGTACGCGAGGCCAATGAATGCGTCCTCGACGCCCGTCGTAATGTCGTCCGTCGTCCCATTCCCAGTTACGATAGCCTATATTGTTGTTGCTAGCTTGGTTGTTGTTGTTACTAGCTTTGTTGTTGTTGTTGCTACCGTTGATGCTCTTGTTATAGTTATTGCTGTCACCGTCGACTTCGTCGTCGCGTTGCTGTGGCTGTTATTGTTGTTGTTGCTGTTGTTTTCTCCACTTCTGCTCTCGGCGGTAACAGCAACAAAAATAACAACACCATCGACTACGGCAACGACGACGACAACGACGATAACGCGTAGGGGCCATTGAGTAATAATGAAATTCCTTCACTGATTGACTAGCTGGCGCTCGATATCAGAACGAGCTGTGCGTGAAAAGAAGCAGAATTAGTAGTGCGTAAGCGTATAGTGTACGTCGACTTTATATATATATATATATATATATATATAGCTGCGTGTAACTATGAGATCTCGATTACACCGAATGTTCAGCTACTCAAGCCTCTATTGGAGCGGCTTTCGCGCGCGCAGTCTTTAAAGCAGAGCGCGCAGTTTGATCATAGCATCAGGTGGCGATGTGTCTCAACAGTGCTGCTGAACGAGAAATTAATACTCACTTACGCTGAATTCCTGCCTACCTAACTGCCTACGCTGTCGCCTCTACCGTAGTATTGGTTGCTGTTTTTTGTTGTTGTTGCTGTTGTTGCTGCTGCTACAGTTATTGTTGTTGCTGCTGCTACAATTGTTGTTGTTGTTGCTGCTGCTACAATTGTTGTTGTTGTTGTTGTCGGTGCTTTAGTTACCCTTCTTCGCACTTTTACATAGACACTAGATCTGCAAATCGATTTACAACAGCATGAACGCTCTTGCTGTTTACTACGAATAGGACTACTATTTTTAGGAGTCATCATTGTAGCGCAGTTACATCTTGGAGTAGCACCCGAACGCCTATTGCTGTTAGAAATGTCGTCGTTCTGACTCTACCGGGTTATAGCTTTATGTCTTTAATCTTTATATCTTTAACCTATATTATCTTAGAATGGTTGCTGTGAAGGTGTGCCTGGTACGATAATGCCCCGGCCGTCCGTTCTAGTGTTCGAACCTGGAATGCATCGGCTGTCAGGGATGACGTGATTGTGCCTATCGCCGCTCGCTGATTCCAGCGCCAGTCGGTGACTACCATTCTGCATCATATTGATGCTACGCAGCTGGTACTGGTTGCAGCTTCTGAGGGCTTGTAGAACCTCACAGAGAAGAATCTTAACATCATCGAGAATGCGGCGTAGTCTCGACGTTTAAGGCCAAGATGGGTTGAGACACCCTTGAAAAACGAAACAAAATAGAGAGGAAGCATAGGAGTCAGCGGCAGCACCAAAAAAACTAGCTCGAATAACTATACTAGCCGATTATACTTACTCGATCTTTATAATCGGCTTTAGTCATACTTCTAGTACATACTACGTATGCACTAGAAGGTACTATGTTTCTCTCTTCTTCTTCTTCTTCTTCTCCGTCTTCATTATTACGCCTTTTACGGCGCGCCATGCGACTGTTCTGTGATCCGTATCGCTGTGATTTCTCTTAGTGGCCGTTTGTTCGCGATTGACTTTCGTGCTATACACACGTGCACATACAAAGTTCGCATCCTGACCCATTCTTTCCCGGACCCAAAAGCGGCAGCTCTTCGTATGAGGCGCACGCACGAGGAATGCATGCATACTGCAAGATCGGCTTGCCTGTACCGGCCTAGTCCTTCCTTCTGTACTATAGCACCAGCTAGCGTGGTTGGGCACGCATCTCTCTGCCAGCCAGCCGGACAGCCGGCGTTTCTTCTCCGTTGCCTTCCGTTCTTCGTTCGTGGCTGGTTACGTTTCGTCTCGTTTCGATGCTGACTTTGGCCTGTTTCGCGCACCACCCGAGCGAGCGAGTAGGTGAGCGGGCAGACAAGATGGCGCACAAGTCACTGCTGAGTCCGACGACCTGTTGATGATGACGACAACGACGACGACGCCGACGACTACCCATGCCAGCTTCTTCACACATTTGTACACTCGTTCAGCTTGTATCAACACCCCCGCGGCGTTCGCGCACCTCCACATCGACCTCCACGTCCATCCCCTTACCCTCGTCACCTCCGACACCACTACTGCTAACAGCAGTAGGTACTTAACTACTATTAGCACTGCTACAGCGACAGAAATTGGCTGAGCATCTGGTTGTTGTTGTTATTGTTGTCGTTGTTATCATTGCCGCTACTGTTGTTGTTGTTGCTAGTGTACTTCTTTGCTTCCTCGGTCAATCATTTACACACGTCTGTATGTATTTCTTTATCTATCTATCTATCTATCTATCTATCTATATATATATATATATATATATATATATATATATCTGTGTATAGAGAAGTATTGGTCAAGCCAACCTGGTCCAGATTGATGGCGTGTAGCTGTCCTCCTTTTGTCATTAGCATGATATCGTTGTCTGCTCTCTCCAGACTCGTATCCTAAACTCAACACGGTTCCGAAGGTTGGCAGCAGCAACAGCAACAACAACAGCAACAACAACATCATCATCATTATCAATAATGACGACAATCATAGCGAGCAAAAAACAAAAGCAGCATTAACTTAGATAGCACAACCAAAACACTTGCTGCCGCCCTTTGACATCATCATTTCCATTTCTACCACAATGTGTCCAACTACTAGAGACCGATTCCTTCGAACCCTCTAACTATGAACAGCCACTGTACTCCGTCTGCTCGAGCCAGAGGGAAATAATAACGCTTGGTCTGCAGCGTGTGTGGCACTTCGAGTCGAATTACAGACATGTTCAACCACTCCAGACTCCTCGCAGTTGCGCACGTCTCGGGTGTCAAGGAAGAGGACAGAAGAAATGTCCAGACAGACATTCAGCATTCAAACGACGGCAGGCCACTGGGGGGATTAATGGTGATGATGATGCGGACGTTGTTGTTGTCATTGTTGCTGTTACTGTAGTTGTTGTGTTGTTGTTGTTGCTTCTACTGTTGTAGCTAGTTGTTGTTGCTGCTGCTGCTGCAGGAAAGTCTACGTAATTCTCTAGTCGGCTGGCGTGTATACTCGTGTGTATACATGTATGTTTATATGTTGTCTGTGCATGATACACGCTGATTACGAATTTAACTACTACAAACGATTACCAAGATCATAACTATTGCTTCGGCTGCTAGTGCCGCTGTTGTCGTAGATGCAAATGCTGAGCTTCTGAATAGTTTGTTCACTTTAAAGGTTAGCAACAACAGTCTTGTGATGCGGCCTTGTAAGAAGGGGGAGAACCAACCGTGTGTGCCGACATAGGTCCAGGCCTGGAAGAGAACTCTGGCCGGCGGCTTCCCGACATCGCGGCCAAACTCCACCACCTCTATATCTACAATGATCATAAGGAGAGCGCAGAGGAACACTTGAAGGTGTGGAACTTACTAGATGATGGTTTTGATAATCAACACGATCATAGAATCGTCATAGATGATAACGGGTGATGGTTGTTGACGATGTTGACCACCGGACAGCAGCATTGATGTGTGTAGACTGCCCTTCCTGATAGACGGACATAACTGCAGATATACATAGAGGGAGTTGCCGCAGAAGAGATACAAGCAGAGAGAGAAAATCTGTTGTATCTGATATAAGGTCTTTGGCGAAGATTCGCGCTGATGTTCTTAACCAATCACTATGCATGCGTATACATGTAAACACCGATTTATAGCTTCTATCTATTTACTTACATAGATCTACACTTGGCACTATATCTACATATGTTGCAGGTAGAGCAATGAAGCAGCAACAGCAGCACCAACGGCGGTAGCAGGCAGTGAAATATTCACAAAAGACGTCTCTTTCGCTCTCTCTCTCTCTCTCTCGCTGTAAGGACTCAACACTGTATCAATATTTTGTTTGTCGAATCGATCGATCGCTCGATGAGAGGTGGTGCGCACCACACGCAGCCACAACTAAGACAAAACTGTAAACACAGACTTTATAGGCGGATGAGAGACGAGTAGTGTATTACGGCAGTGGCATCACCACCATCTACCACTTCCAGTCCTAACCGCTGAAGATGTTCCGCCGAATCAACATACGGCGACGTTCTTTTCTCGTTCTTGTCAATACTTACCCGCCTCTGTTTCTCTCTACTTACCTTGGTCGTTGGTTTTATGTCCCTTTCCTCCTCTGATGATCTCGCTGATCTCGCCGATCGGCAACAACAGTGCGTTCGAGAGCGAAGCGTCGTTTAAGCATGCGCTTATTGTTTCACTGCTCGTTCGTCGGTCCAGTCACCTAGCCATCTGGTGGCCGTGCTAAGAAATCATTACCATTCGTAGTAGTAGTAGATAGATTAATAGTTGTTGTAGGACTGGAGAGTAACTAGGAAAGAACTAACTGCGGGGCGCGTGGTGCGAGAAGCGCTACCGATCTATAGCCGTGGTGGGGTCATTGTGGGGGTGATGGTTGTGGTGGCAGCAAAAAGGACGCGAGGGAGGGGGGGGGCAGTGTCAGCTCTGGCTACGTCGATAAACAGCATAGAACAACAACGGCAAAGCACAGATCGGGCCAGAGAACGGGAGAAAATCCTCAATAAGAGAGAGGGAGGGAGAGAGAGGAATAGGCAGTGTAGCAACGATGCTCGGGACAGTGGCGACACGCGACGTCATGTTGCTCCGTACCTCTGAAACGACCCGGGAAGCTCTGTACTAGAGCGGGGTAGAGAAAACTAGGGAGAGGGAGGAAGACAAGGCAACTTGTCCTTCTCTATAATGGAGTCTGTAGGAACTCTGCTAGCACGCTGTTTCCAGCAGCCCATGGTAGGCGCACAAGGGGATGTAGAGACGCTCAAATTGAAGTGAACACTCGGCGTTCACTCGGCTCGGCGCTCTCTGCTCGCCGGCGTATTGCTATAACGTCGCGTGTCGCTTGGAATTGGAAGACTATTTCTAGCTGGCTGCGCTAGATCCCCATTCGGACCCCTTCACTAGCTCGCCAACTATCCAGCCCGCTCTTGTTGCCCGCGTTGTTTGTTGTTATTAGACGTTTGTTGATTGTTTCTACGTTCTGGAGAGCCGGTGCACGCGTTCTGTCTAGCCGATAGTAGAGTGGTTCTATGTATATATACATATATATATATATATATATATATATATATATCAGTGTGGCGTTTTTGGTGGCGACTACTAGAGCGGCGGCCATATTGCCGTGATCATGACTATGATTGTATTGTTCTTTGTCATCGTCGTCGTAATTATCGAAGTGGTCAAGCAAGGACCATGGATCATGTATGATTTGTGGTTTTTGGCATGGCGAGTGAATATTGTCCAATAAATTCGCGATTATTATTGTTGTTGTTATTGTTGTTGTTGTTGTTGCTGCTGCTGCTGCTGCTGCCGCCGCCACCATCATGATTTGGCCAGTGCCACTATTACGGGCCATCGAGGTGATGGCGTCGATGATGCCGGTATCATTGGCAGCGGGGGCGGTGACGGGGGCGGCCGCGGCCGCTAATTTGGCGGTGAGGAAGCCGCTAACAGCGGCGGCGGCGGCTGCCCGCCTGGTCGGCCGCTCGGCAGGCCGCCAAGCAGACGGGTTGGCAGACTCGGTGGCGACAGCGCTCGAAGCACGTTCAGACTGCGCATTCCATCAGCGTGTTGGGTTTCGTTTCGTCGCCGTTCTCTTCGTAGTAATCGTCGTCGTCGTCGCCGTTCGTCGTCGTCGTCGTGGTCGCTGTCGACGATGGCAGCCACGACTGGCTGGACCCGTCAGATTTGATCCATAATCACGGCGACTGACTCGAAACGGCCGGACGGACCAGAGAGGCCAATGATCGTGGCTGATCGTGGTGGCGGCAACAGTTATTGCTGCTGCTGCTGATGATGATGATGATTATAATAGCAAGAACAATAATAATAATTATCATCATCATCACTATCATTGTGACCATCAATAGTCGGCGTTACGCTATATGCGTGACGTGCGAAACGCCACATAGAGTCTCGACAAACGCCTCGTCTCCCTGTCAGAGGAGGCAAGTGTTGTCGTATTCGGCTACTGCCCTGTTGCTTTCTTCGCAATCTCTATGTATATATATATAATATATATATATATATATATATATATATATATATATATATATATACGCATCTGTCAGCAAACATTCTCCGAAACGCCCGCGTGCTCAATGCGTGCAGCGACGTTACACGCGCGTCTTCTCTAAGCTGGCGTAGTCGCAGACTTCTCTGATGTTAAGATTTATGCATTATGTGTGTGTGTGTGGGTGTTTGTGTCGTATATGTATTCATATATCATAGAATAGATGAATGTATATATAAAAACAAAAGCAGAGAAACTTGATCGTTGAGATGAGCGTCGTCATCAGCGTTCACAAGCGACGGTCAGCAGTCAGAGATGCTGCAACAGCCCGTTCATCTGCCTATGCGAGAGCTGGCACAGAGACAAAAATCGCGCTACAAGGCCGACACGATGCCTTCCCGTGGACCGTGAAGCGGCGTGAGATCGTAAAGGCCGCTATGCATATAGCGTTGTCAGCGGTCAGACACGACATTACGTGCACCGACCTGGTAGGGGATCTCCAGCTCCCGTACCGTGTCGAGCCCGGTGGCTCTGTCTATTAAGCAATGTGAAAAACAGTTCCGTTGACGTTAAATCTTGGCTGAGGGTGAGCCCGAAAACTTTAGCTCCCGTACCGTATCCGCTCCGTGGGCGTTGGCCCCGATGCCTGAAGTGTTCCGTCGCTTCCGAGATTCCGCTATTAATCTACCTGCTCCCCTCCCACGGCCTTGGCGGCCCCTTATCCCAACCATACGATACGATTCGAAGGTCCCGAAACCCGAGACTGATTGGCGACGGGTTATCATAATGATAAGCAAGGCTTTTTTTTCTCTGTTTGTGTTTTTCACGTTCTTGTGGACAGTTCTGAAAGTCCGGTCGACTAACCAAATGCACTAATTTGCCAACAAAACAGTGTCAATCACTTATTCATTAACTAACCCAGCCAGTATATCCAAATATCTATAGATTGATAGATGAATATACGCATAGAGAGGTAGATAGATAGATACATAGACACCCATAAATGGCCTCAATGCTCAATGCTGCAGTTTGGTCGCAATATTGGGCCGTATTTACGGTGCTGCAATTCGTCCAGGCTAGTCAGCAACCACCTCCAGCACCTGCGCATGCGGACGCTATCAATGGACGCATGACTACGGTGAAGTTTTGGGGGGGGGCCGGCGGCAGATGAGCGTAAAACGCCCGTCGTGGTTGGACTACGACGATGTGGCGGCCTGCTATCGTTCTTGGACCAGCCGCGGATGCCTGGCGGTAGACTCTGCGTCGTGGCCAATGGCCACTTGTTATGACCATGACAATTCACCGCAGCTGCGAGTTCCCACAGGGCGGTGGGATAGCCATACTCGCATACGAGAGGACGACCAGACGTACTGGTCGGTCGTTGTAAACGAAGCAGTTGAAGTAGTAGTTGCTGATAGTTGCTGGCAGTTGGCGTATAATATTAGTAGAAACAACATTCGTTTTACTAGTATTACTAGTGCTATTTGCGACTGATGAAGAGGCCGAGTCCGAGTTGTGCGTCCGGGTTGTGCAGGCGGAAAACAATCGCGATCTCGTCGTTGTTGTCGATGATCTGGTGTGAGCGGGCGACGACGAAGACACTTGTCTGCAGCATTTGCTGTCTGTCGATGCTGAAGGGAAAAAGCACACGAATTAGCCCAGACAGACTCAAGCAGGTGCCGCAATTTCGCGGCACCTGCTTGGATCTGTAGCGGAAGTTTGTCTTGCATCAATATCTGCAGTCTATTGCAGTTGCATGTTGAATAATAATAATAATAATCATCCAGACGTCGTCCGCTGGTTCTGGTGATTGGTGATGGCGCGTTGCTGTTGCAGCCGCGCGTAGAAAGGATAGACCGGTCGGCGATTCAGCTGTTTTCAGTTCGATGCTTGCAGCTCGCTAGGCTACTAGGGGCGCTAGGTTTCAAGAAATCATACCTGCGATAATAAAGAAAGCACAGGAGATTGAACATTTATTATTATTATTATTATTACTATTATTGTCAGCTCAATTGACTACTCATCGATAAACGTGATACAGCGTAATTCCAATACGGTGTCATTATGACATGCACGTATATACTTGTGAACGCAGCGACGTGTATGACGTCGATTCACCTGGCTGGCTGGTTGGTTACCTGGCGCCCTTCAATAGGTAGGCGGCTGTGGCGGCCAATGTGAATGAAAAGGTGTTCTACTCCGTCTTATAACGACAGTGACCCGTTGTCGACGTAACGTAAGAATAAACTAGACTAACCTCTGCTTGATCGTCCCGCTCGCGCTGAGACTGCGGCGTTGCTGCAGACAAAACCTTGCTCTGCAACCTCGCGAACGTGATATCTGTATTCTCATCAAAATAGATAGCAAGTATGGTTGAAATCGAGACAAATATTGAAATATGTATGTGTGTGTGGGTGTGTATACATGTATACAAGCAAAGGACACAAAGTTTGTCGAAATTTGATTTGGAGATCAACCACGCTGAGTTAGTTGATCGTGGCGAAGCGGAAAGTACCCGCTAGACAATACTGTTGGCGTTGTTAAGATAGGTGTACAGGTAAGACAGGTCGAGACAGGTGAGACAGAGGAGGCTGGAGATGAGACCAAAGAACAATAACAGAAAGGGAGCAATATATATATTTATATATATATATATATATATATATATATATATATATTATATATATATATATATATATATATATATATATATATATATATATATATATATATATATATATATATTTATATATATGTAGAGAGAGAGAGAAGAGAAAGTTGAGTCGAACTTATACGATGGTCTGTCTCTCTGGGCTGTGCAGGCAGCCATTGCGGTGGGCCATGCTCGTCATGATGACGACTTCGACAACTCTCGGCGACAATGCTGATAGTGCGAGATTTAGTGACAAACGCAGGTCGAAATCCGTGTGTAGTATGTAGCTCCCGTTTGTTGGCGGGTCAGGCAGGGGTCAGGTTAGCTCTTTTTGTTGCAGTTGCTGTTTCTGTCGTTGTTGTTGCTGGTGTTGCCGTTTTTATCGTTTTAAATCGCAATGCTTGCTGTCAGCCCCGATGGACTAGGGATAGGTGGCCGTGGGTAACTTGTCTGCTATTGCACAAGCACATCATCAGAAGCAGCAGCAGCGGCATCATCATCATCATTATTATATTATCATATCATCATCTTCATCGTCATTATCATCAATATCAACGTCGTCATTTTCCTCACGGAAACCGTCGTTGTTGTTGTTGTTGTCGTCGTCGTCGTGGTTTCTCATCATTGTTAGTCAGTGCGGCTGACTTACGGCCTTAACGGTAGCGGAAGGTGGCCATGGTGTTGGCAACGTTGCTGTCTGTACTGAAACATGCTACCAGCATGTATAATAGTAGTGGTAGTAGTGGAAGTACTAGTAAAAAAAAGATATATGAAAAGAATTATAGTATGTAGTCAGCCAGTCTGCCGACGACGTTTCTGTCTACGGACAGGTCTCTCTACTCTGCGCGTCTTTCTTCTATAACACTTTTTTTCTCGCTGACGAACGACAAATAACTAGTCGGCGAACGCGCGACGAGCGATCGACAGTCTACACCGACGGAGACGCCGACGGAGACGCTACCAACCCAAAGCCACCAGCAACCGTGGTTGGTGCCTGCTTTGTGCTGTGTGTAACAAACAATCACTTAACTAAGTCACTACTACACTAACTACTACTACTACTACTACTATTACTACTACTAACCAACTCGCTGAGTGGCGAAATGGCTTAACGGCTGGCCGCATGACGAGCTGACTGGTGGGTAGTCTGGGTGGGAAGGTGGAGATGCATGCGTGGTAGGTATAGATAGATAGCTGCTGCTGCTGCTGCTGGAGAAGACCTACTAAGATGAACGAACCGCAAGCGGCCGCGATGGCTGGCTACCCGACACGAGTTAACACGCTGTGCCGCCAACACGTGCAGACGCATACGGTCTGTGTTGTGATGCTGTGTCGCGCGCACGCCGTGCCACCCCAAAGGTGCTCTGCTACGACAACAACAACAACAACAACAAAAACAACAACAACAACAACAACAACGTGTTCTCCTAGCTTAGTTCTTCTTCCTCGTAGTATTCTTTGTTGTAGTACTCTTTCACACTGTTGCGTTTTCTTCGACACTGTCTCGATCCACTTTTCCCGTGCTTTAAGAGATTTAGGTTGGTTTAGCTAGCGACAGGTACGGTATAAGTAATAATAGTAGTAGTAGTTGTTGTTGTTGTTGTTGTGGCTGTAGTTGTTGTTGTTGTTGTCATCGTCGTTGTCGTGGTTATTGTTGCTGATGTTGCTATTGTTCTGGCGGAGTAACGTGAGTAGCATATGCTGATCGTGTTATTTACACGCCGGTTGCTGCTGCCGTTGTTGTTGTTGCTATTGCTGTTGTTGTTGTTTCTGTTGTTGCTGTTGCTGCTGCTATGATTGTTGTTGTTGTTGTTGTTCTTGTTGTCGGTGTTGGTGTCGTTGTTGTTGTTGTTGTTGCTGTTTCTGTGATGAGCCCGGAATGTTTCGTCTTCACTTGTTGGCGTTCCGTTCTGGGCTACTGCATTGCTCTTACCTGGCTACGCACGTTTTTGCTAACTACAAACGAAACTGGCAAATTAATACCATTCGTTTTGTTTACTCTATTTGATGGTTGGCGCTTGAGAATGAATGGTACTAGCGGTGAGACTAGGCGGCGTAGCAGCTGTAATAGAAATCGCCTATCGTCGTGGTATTATGAGTCGTAGTAGTAGTAATTGTTGTAGCAGCAGTAACATTAGTACTGAATACAAACTTGCCAGACTTAGCGAAGTCGTAACGTCATCATACGGTCGCTAAATAGTACCATGTTTTTTCTTTTTGGCTAGTAGAACTAGTGAGAACTACCAAGCCTCGTAGTCGTAGTAGTAGTAATTTTAAGCAGAATTATAACCGTTTTGTCAATGTCCGTTGTAGTATTACTAGCTGTGAAATCATTGCCGGGCTCATTTATTTGTCACATGCGCATTTACCGCATGCCGCTGCCACAGACAGGTACTCTCATACTCTACTGGCATAAGCAGAGAGAAAACAGACCGAATCTGGTCATACTATACATTTCATTTGATGGCGATAGCTGTTCGCTTAGCCAACGGCGTTTGCTCATAGCGCTATCCGATATCATGAAGCCTTACCTCTCAGCAGCTCTCGAAGCACGAGCGCCACCGATATGCGGGGCGGATACGGTGCGGTGATGAAGTGTCAGAAGCTTTTCACAGACGTTTTTACAACTAGCCGTATATATATATATATATATATATATATATTCTCTCAACAGTAGATACCCAGCAGATACTGTTGCGTTTAAAAAAACTAGCTAAACTAGCCAGCAAACGAGTGGCGAATAGTAATATCCGGAGTAACCGCAGATCAAGGTCTCTGTGACGCCTCTTTTCCGTTTTATCCATGCGTACGTGTGGCGATGGTGCGTATTCTATGGATTCTGAACGCTCTTGTTGTTGTTGATGTTGTTGTTGTTACTATTATTACTGTTGTTGTTGTTATTGCTGCTGCTGCTGTTGTTGCTGTCGTCGTTGAGTTGTTGAAGACCTTTCTTTGTGTGGCCGTAGGTTACACTGTGCCCGCATGGCGATTCCGCATGGGGAGAACTGTAAAGAAGGGTTGGCCCGGGGGGGTCATCGATGACGTTGTACTACTGGACATGTTTCTTTGTTGGTGCGTTAGTGCTCCTGAGATCCTCATCTTTTTTGTGGTCCGTGGCCGGCGTCCTGTCGTTCTGACCTATCCATATAAAAAAGTATATATATTTATATATATATATATATATATATATATGGGAGACGCACGTGGTGGCCCAGAAGCTATAGAGCTACCGGCGTGCCATTAGCTCGTAACTGACCCGGATCTGAGTTCAAAATGTATGCCGCCAAACGCTTCCAGCGGGAATGTGTCCACCAACCTCACATCAGAGCTATAGCAATGTGCCAATGACAACAACAACAGCAACGTATAACTGCGTGGTCTGTCAGCCTTCATTGCAGCTACCGGCAAATACCGCCTCCATTCGGCTTCGTCATCGTCACGAAGAGTGCCACTCTCGTGGCGCCGCAATTAAGATACACATGTGGACTATATTATATTTTAACTTCTTAATTATATGCTAATCCTCGATAGTGAATTATGATGTATGCTTGTGCCTCAATGATTTCGTACTTACTATGAATGCACCACGGACGCACACACTCACATATACACGTATATTATTGCATACATAATGTCATAACTCGCATAGACTTCGCCAATCCCCTGCCAAGCGACGTGTAAAAATGATTGTACTTACTTATTAGTCATGATTAAATTCACTGACGCTAATTGACGCACCACGTCTGATAATTATGCCGGCGTCGGCAGCGAATCAACGATCATTTGTGTGCCAACGTTCTAAAAAGAATGCTTTGGATTTATATTACATTATTATACCCTTCGGATATATATATATATATATATATATAGGCGATAGCTTGAGCGGCCAACGCACCGTTTGAAACCGGGCGTTGTCATGGCAACCATGAATAACAGACAATCGTAAGTTTGAGCCCCGGCCTTGCTGGTTTGCTATTTGTTGGTCGTGGTTGTCATTGTCCTGCTGCTACATACATTTTCTGGAGAAAGCGTATATATAAATCCAGTAAAGAGAACGCAATCACGATAGGTGCATTTAGATGTTATTGTGCTGCAAGCCTAATTTAGCCCGTTACGAGCATCTAAAATGTGGTGGTTCGAGCGTTAAGAAACAATATATATATATATATATATATATATAAAGTAGTAAAAAGTATACCCGAGTATATGCATCGTGTACAGGCACTCTATCAGATGGACGTAGAGAGACATGGTGATGCGACAACACCGGTTGCAACGGCGCTTGGTGGCCGAGCCAAAACCAGCGCCGACGGCAGTAGTGAAGCAAAGCAACCAAAACGCCAGCCAGCTAACGCGACTTCGACTTCGGCTTGGACAGAACTTGACTCTATCGATGTAATTTCACTCTCTCTCTCTCCCTCCCTCATCCCCCCCACCACCCCCCCCCCCCCCCGCACAGTCTCTCTACCTCTGTGTTTCTGTGTTCTCTCCCCCCACTCTCACAGTCGGGTTGGTTAACTGGCTGAAGTCAGTCGCCCGCTCGAAAAGCCAAGCCGAATTTGTTCGGATGTCGAACCAGCATGGCTCTAGTTGACCACGTATACACATACAAAAAGCTGCTGCTGCTGCTATTGACAATGTTGTTGTTGTGGTTGGTGATATTGTTTACGCTGTTGTTGTTGTTGCTGTTGTTGTGCTCCTTCATGTTGTCCTTCATGTCGCAGCATGTTGTGCTCTTGTCTTGCGAGCAGCATCAACGCAGACGCTGCAATAGCAGCAACAGCAGCGGCAGCAACAACATCAACAACACCAACAACGTCAACAAAATGTACGCATCGTCGAGTACCTATTACTACTACTACTATTTCGACTACTATATGAGTAGTGCTACTTCTACAGCCAATATTGTGAGTACAACCCCATTGCATGATCTTGCGCTGGTCTTGCTGTGTTGCTGTCGTTATTGTTGTTGTTCTCTCCCCCCCCCCCCCCCCACCATCATTCCTCTCTCTGTTCTCCTGATGTGCTCTGTTCGCGCGATGACCCTGTTTGTCTATAGGGTGAGCGGGCGTCTGTAAACAGCAATGTCGTTCGATAGTAGTAGTAGTAGTAGTAGAAGTAGAAGTCGAAGTTCGACCTATTGGCTAGGAACTAACTAGCCTGATGTTGGTGTCGGTGGCGGCATCACCTCTTCCATTGGCGCATCGTCGAGTGCCATCGTCGATGCGCTGTTGTTGTTGTTGCTGTTGTTGATGTTGTTGTTGTTGCTGTTGCTGTTGTTGATGTTATTGTTGTTGTTGTTGTTTCTGCTGTTGTTGATGTTATTGTTGTTGTTGTTGTTGATGCTATTGTGTTGTTGCTGCTGCTGCTCCTGCCTTCGCGACTGTTGCTGTGGCTTGTTATTCGTTGTTGTGCTGACGAAGAGGGAGTGATCTATCTATCTATCTATGGTCATAGACATCATGGACGACCGAGCCAACCAAACAACAATCCCCACGTACGCAGAGGGAAGACACCGAGAGAGAGCACTGGAAGAGAGCAGCCACACATCGAGAGGCGAAAAGTGCGAGAGGCGGTGTATGTTGAACACTTGAAGTGAGCATTCACGCTGTTCAATTGTTGTTGTTTCTACTACGACTACTTCGAGTTGTGTTGTTGCCGTTGTTGATGTTGTTGTTGCTGTTGTTGTTGATGTTGTTGTTGATGTTGTTGCCGTTGTTGTTACTGTTGTTGTTGTTGACGGTGCTGTTGATGCTGCTGCTGCAGCAGTAGCAGCCTCTGATGTTGGTACCGCTGTTCTCTTGGCTGGCGGATCTCGATCCTCGATCGAAGAGAGGTGCAAGGAGAGTCTTGTCGACTGAAGCGAGCTCAACTCTCACTGTCTGCAAGCAAGCAGGCAAACAAGCGGATGGGTGACCGAATCAATGGTGGACTTCGTTGTGCTCACGGTCCTCACGGCCGTTCCTATTGCGGCTGTTGCTGCTGCTTCGACAATGATAAGGCAGCTCCGCATGCCTCTACAGATCGGCGCGGGGGGACGGGGGGTGGGGGTGGCGGTGGGGTAGAGTGGGTAGCGCGAGTCGAGTGGGTAGTTGTTCTGGGGGTGCAGATCATGCTGCTGCTGTTGCTGTTGCTGCCATTGCTGTAAGTAGTCGTAGTACAAATAGTCATACTAGTAGAGGTAACAGTAGTAGTAGTAGTAGTAGTTGAGTTGTGCTGGCTGACAGCAACAATGCATACACACACACACACTGTGCCGTGGTGGGGGTAGTGCCACCGCTCCCCCATCTTCCTCTCTCCTGTCTTCTCGCCGTTCTTGATGGCGGTGCGCATTGTGAGGTGCGTCATGATGAGTGTGATGATATTGCTGCTGCTGCTGGTGCTGAAGCTCATGGAGATGATGCTAGTTAGTACACAGTACTAGGTACTCATCATGGAATCTCGTAGACAACAACAGCATCAGCAACAACAAAAACAACCGCAACAGCAACAACAAAAACAACCGCATCAGCAACAATCACAACAGCAACAACATCAGCGTCTACAGCAACAACATCAGCGTCAACAGCAACAACAACAACGACAACGACAACAACAGCAACAACAACAACTGCAACAACAACAACAACTGCAACAAACAACAACAACAACAACTGTTTGCTGACTAAGATCAATCTGTGGCCCTTCTAGTTGTTGCTCATGATGGTTGGTAGGTTGGCATTGGTGTTCATTCCATCGTGATGTTCCAATATACAGCTCTCTCTCTCTCTCGCCCTCTACTAAGCCCACTCTCTCTCTTTGTGTCGTTCTTGCGTCTCTTTTTTTCTGAGTCGATTTCTTTCTCCCTAACTATCTCACTCACTCACTCACTCCTTTCCTTCCTGCCCTGCTGCGTACCTGCTGCTGCTAACCCAGCTACTCTAAACTAGCTAAATGCATACCCAGCACTTGTGCGTCGCCGAACGCCAGAGGAGTTCGTCCGTCTGGCCGGCCGGGATCTCTGGCGCGTTGAACGGACGGATTCGCCCTTTCGTCTGACTGTCTGCCTGTCTCTCTGTGTCTGTCTCTCTGTGTGAGTGTTTGGCGGCGATCAAACAAAAAGAGATGACGACCGAACATCAACAGGCCAGGCGTGACGTTGCTGCTGCTGCCTTCGTGTAGCAGCGCACACATCGTGGACAGCGACAGTAATCGAGCTAGTTTACTAACCACTACCACCACCCACAACAACAGCAACAACAATATTACTTCCACAACAACAACAGCACTACTTCTACAACAACAACAACAGGCTGTCCATCCACCTCTTCAAGAGGGTCGTCGTCGAGTGGATGATGCTGCTATTGCTGCTAATAATGATGATGATGATGATGATGAAGTTGCTGCTGTTGCTACTCTCCTCTCCACTTTTCCTCCAATCAATGCTATTTGTGGCTATTTCTCTTAATTTGTTCGTTTCGTTTCCTTGTCTCTCTCTCTCTCTTGTATGTTTTTGTGCCTTCTACACACACTCACAGTTTCTCTTCTGCAGTTTTGTTTTCTCGATCGGGCACCTTCTACCTCTGATTCCTACCTCCTCTTACTAAACGACTTGTTTTACCTGCTTTCTTTCTCTCTCAGTCACTCGGTGTCCCAGCTATGGTTTTATCTGTCTCTCGGTGGAGACAAATCTCGGTGTCTGCCCGGCTCCGCCTTGCGGCTGCTAGAAAGCGCCAACCATTATCGACACGGCCGAAGGAGAGATTGCTGCTGCCTCCGTTGCGGCTGCCAATGGCGAACTGGCCAGACCAGGACAGACCCGACCAAATCATTAAGCAGGCGGCACCTCTCCCCTTTTTCTTTCTCGTTTTGTTTTTCTTTCTTTACAACGACGACGTCTACTACTACTACTACCACTATTACTACTTCTTACTATTACTACTAGTGATACTTATAGTCCGATGACGGCTAGTATCACTACCGAATGAAGAAGCTCGATCGCGTTTCATATCAAGAAACAATACGACGAAAGTTCGTTGTTCGTACACCGCCGTAGTCAAGCTTTGTTGCGCTTTTAAAGGACGCTGCTGAGAGACAGACTGAAAACAGAAGAGAAACGCTTGGAAAAATCTCCCCTTCTCTATTGCTGTCTACCAGATAGAGACAGATAGAAACGTAAGAGAAAGCAAGAGAGATTAAAAAGCGGGAAAAGCAATTCAAACGCGTCAATAAACAAGTCAACACTGGCAGTGCTGGGGTCGCGTTGGAGAACTTGTTTGGCAAATTATTACCGCTCCAAAAGCGTCGAAGACTATATATATATATATATATATATATATATACTATTAGACTCTTCAGGCAGTACGAGTACTGATGACGACCGCTGCGGTTGGTGCTACTAAATAGATGTGGATAACAAACAAGCGCGTCGAGTAACCATCGGTGAACCAGTGGTATACATAACTGAGCTAAACTGAACAACAACAAGGAGATCGCCTGTGAGGCTATGATCGTCGAGTTCACGCCGCGCTCCATCATACAACAATCGCCTTGTTGACGGCGGGACAAGGACTATTTATTCGAATATCACCGGAAGCTCATTAAGGGGTAGAGAGAAGGAGTCAGAGAGACAGCTAGCTACCATCCAGTTTGCTCTCTGGGCCGCGTTCCAGAACAACTTTTGTTGTCGGCGGCGGCCGCTCAAAGAAAATGAAAGGAATAGCCAACCCATGCCGGCCCGTGGGCCGAGCCCTTTGATGCCGAGCCCCCGATAATGATGATGATGATGATGGTGGTGGTGGTGGTGATGATGACGACTCCCGTCGATGGCAAATAGTAACGCACAAATTCGACGTGTGACACAACCTCCGTGCGCCCACTGCCACCTATGCCGACTTCCAACATTGATTCCCGCGGATTGATTGTCGCTCTTTTGTTTGGTTGGTTTGGACACCGCCGCCGCCGCCGGTGACGACTGCAGATACAGTCACCTAATATATAGTACCCTCGGAGACACTTGCAAGCCGGGGTCTACCATCGGGCCCGACGAGCCGCTTACTAATCTGCCGTCACATGATTAGCAACATCATTGAATTACACCTATATGTATATATATATATATATATATATACATGACTCGATGCCTATGTTCTTCTGCTACTACTACTACTAACTATGCGTTGCTTGTATTCTGTGGTGAATAACGATCGATAATGATCGGTGGTGATTTAGTAAACAAGGTTGACGTAGAGTAAATAGTCGCGGTGTGGACATACACAATACATCACAGACGACTCATTCTCATCGTCGACGCACAATGCGTGTGTTTAGCATGTGTCGATGGTGCTGGTGGTCGACAGTTCGACAAGACAACCGACAGTACAAAGCGTCTGGTGCTGGTGGAACTGTAACGATCGACCAAATCCGGACAGCAAAACCTGCACAGCCTACGGTGTGAACGGCATGAACAAGATGAGTGCCGGGCTGTGCCTTTTCAACAGCCCCATTTCCACTTGGCACCTTGTTCCTATAAGATTTCAAAGTAGCTAGAAAGCGTTGCTCATACGCACGTTTGTCAGCTGTATATATATATAAGCAATAAAGTTATCATTCCAATATTAGAGTCTGTGGAGGGTTTTTTGATGCCGTTCGGAAAGGCTGTGTCCTTCTAAAGACACCACGTAGCGTCGACGAGCGATCGACAATCCTTAAACATATTAGCTATTAGTATATATATATATATATATATATATATATAGCTACTTGCATTGACATCGTACACGAATAATGCTATATTTGCTGCACGGCACTGCCATGAATCGCCGTCGATAGAGCAACAGGGCCTTTTTCATAGGACATAGGCAGAAGACATGCATGATCTTTATGACCTGGTGGCTGTCTGGCGACGATGCGTGACAGTGGGCGTTCTCATGTCATGCTTGTTAGAGGGCAATGTGTACATGTGTATATTCATCCTGCAGCCGAATTGCTTTGTTCGGCGTCGAGAAGGCGCCGAACGCCAAGCCTTTGTCCGGGGGGTGGACCGATAAAGTAGCTTCGCACATACTTGAGCGACAACGATAAACTCGGCTAGTTTGAATGCGCTCTCCCTTTTTCCTCGTTTGCTCTCAAGCTTTCTCTATCTCACTCTGTGCCGTACAGATACGCTCTCTAATCTTTCAATAACACTTTTACAAAACTCAACATTTTTTAATAAATTGTAACAACACCGAAAGATGATAAATACAAATGTGCAACGGTGAGGCTCGAACCCGCGCACCCATGTGTCTCCTCCGGTTGCGAGGCGCAGACTTAATCCACCACGCCACCGAGCTTATACTACTTACTACTACTACTACTAATTCCACTCTTTTTCTGTATATAGTACAAAAACGTAAGGCCGTAATTATTCAATCAAATCTGTTTCACTTTCAAGAGTAGGTAGGTAATTATTGGCTGCCGTAACGATGCCGCACGAGGTGCTGAAAGATTTCAGTCATGACGAGTGGCGAGCCTTGAATTGAACAACAACACCAAACACTGCAGCTGCGGGGTAGCTAGTCAGCAAGAGCGCCTGTCACACTGAACGGCGTAGACTCTCATTTCGACTAACGCTGCCATGGCCGTTACCCTCGCACCATAATAGAAGGCTAACCCCCAAAGGTCCGACCGTTCGGTAGTCAAGCATGTTGGTACATCAGGAAGAGGAAAGAAGTAGAAGAAGATGGTGATAGTGATGGTAATGCTGAGAAAGATGATCAACGAGGTCCTCACGAGGTGCGCCGCCGGGTCAGGTCTGAGAGGTGGCTGGCTATCTGGATGAACGACCAGCGCGAACTGAGAAGTTCCTTCGAACCTTCGAAGCAACTCCGCACAAACGGAGACGACACTAATTGTTGTCGTCTTCGTGCTGATTACGGCGCAATGAAATGAAGACAAAGCTTGAGCAAAACACTCACCTCAAAATGAAGACCAGACAGAGAAAGAGAGAGGGGGGACGGAGAGAGAGTACGGGGTTCGTCCTCACGATGCAAGTCATCGTAACACAAGCGCTCGCTGAAGACGCATTATTGGCTCAGGCAGACAAGCGGGCCGTCATCATTATCATCCTTGTTTTTTTTCTTGGATAGGTAAGGCGAGGGCAGAAAGGGATAGCGGTGAAGGTGGTATGGTCAAGAACTAGCTAATCCTGCACGCCTATTAAGAAGTTCGCTATCGAAGAATGTTGAGTTTTTCAGCTAGAGCAGCAGCAACAGCAGCAGCAGCAATGGCAGTAACGGTAGAAGGCAAAAACGCAAAGAAAAGAACGATCGTGGAGAAGAAATTGTTCGTTTGTTTGGGAGAATGAGCTACTTAGTGCCGGGGAGGGAGGTCATAATTACACGAATGCACCATTTTTCAAATTCGAGCCTGACAGTCGAATCATTGCGTCCCGACGCAATAAAGGCAATTCAAAGTAACTAACACACAGCAGTAGATGAGTGAAATGTAGAGAAAACGGCATATATATATATATATATATATATATATATACATACATACATGGCATGCAATGTTTGTCTGTGTGTGCCTGTATATATGTGTATATATATATACATAGAAGAAAAATGTAATAGATAAAGACGAATCAGAGAAAGAGCGAGAACTAGAGCAATACAGTGGCCGAGTAGTTAAAACAACCAAACAACACAACATTCCTTGCTCCTCTAACGATATTCCATTGGTAACGGCTGGATACTGCCCAGGATGAGGCTGTTCCCGCTGCCAGAGTCTCTAACGATGTGCTGGCGTAATGAATAAGCTTCCGATTCGACACCAGCCACGAAAGACATGTTCACCGCCAAGCGAGCAAATCGAATTTGTTCACCGCGGCGTTAGCCTTCTGTTACGCGTTTCTGTTACGGCTTTACTCAACGGCTTTTCTGTCTGATTCGATGATCGAACGCGATGCCTGGCGCCCTTGGTCACCGGAACGGGTGCACGTGTCTTCCCTTGTGGTGCGCGTCAAGTCAACAACATCTTTACGGCTGTTTCTCGTTTGACTGTAGCTACGATAATAGTAATAATGATAACGTTGTCTTTGCATGGCCTCGTTGTTCGAAGCCGGATTGCGTTAAATACCAGCACCGGTTGACAACGATGTTGTATCTCTACAGAGTATACGTTTTTGTGCAGCATACTATATATATATATATATATATATATAAGAAGGCGAGCACTGCCGAGTGTGCAAACGTATTGTAAATTATTAATAAATCATTACAATATTTTCTATATATATATATATATATATATATATATATATATATATATAAGCGTCATACCGTCAGAAAAGCATGATTGACCACAGCGCCCTCTCGTCGTTTTGCGTGCACCGTACTCGCTCCAGTGTTCCGCTGAGCAGAATTCGTTTGTAACCGATTAGACAAATATCATAAAGCTGCTCGGTTCTCCATCATTCTAACGGTAGTTGCTTAATTATTTACTCACTAGTTCATTTGTCTAGAGGCCGCGCCCCACCTTCAGACCACGTCGGGGTTCCCATGGTCACAGGCCGTTCCGTTCCCGTTCAGACAGACGCAGGTGTGCAGGTGTGAGCTATTACCATGGACAAACGCAAGAGATAAATAAAATTCTGCCATTCTAAAAGGCGCAGCGGCGGCAGCAGCAGCAGCAGCACAAATATCTTTAGGGAAAATGGCCAGAGGTATCCCGCTGCTTACGGCAAGATAAATAAATATCGCTTTGAACCACCTACTGTGACGTTTTGTGTCTTCAGATCTGGTCACAGGGTACAGGTCCGACAAATGTTCCAACAACGATTTTCCTCTAAACACGAACACACACGCACACACACAACGTACATATGTATGTGGTGCCGCGCCATCAGTGGGCGGAAGCGATCCTTCTTAATACCTCTAGGTTTGCATTTATGTCGGGATAAACAAAAACGGATTTATATATATGTGCATATATATATATATATATATATATATATATCAACCTGCCTTAACCATTAGTCCCAAAATTACATCGGCTAGCTTAATTGAGACGTGTTGTTTTTAATTCAAGACAGGTGATCAAGTGATGATGGTGTTACCCCCTGTATCATGTGCATGCGCGCCTGTCTGTAGCCTCCCTATGCATGTATGTATGTATGTGTGTATGTATATACATATATATATATAGGTATATATATACCTATATATATATATAGGTGTATGTATATACATATATATATATATATATATATATATATATATATATATATATATATATAGGCAGCAACGTGTGAAGGGATTTAGGGAACAAACTAACCGGCCTAAAATCGACTACTTTGTCTCGACTACCATAACGTAGGCACGCGCTCCCGTTTGTGTGTAGTTTGTGTGTGCTCGCTAGGACTGCGCGGACTGAACGTAGGGGTGAGAAGTGATCTGACGACGGCTTGTTGCACGTACCGTTGAGACACCGCCGCCGCGATCTGGCTGCCGAACCTGCGCTGCTAATCTGCTGCTGCTGCTGCTGTTGTACTTGGTGTTTGTGCACCGTTGAATTGAAAGAGAGATTGTGAGAAAGAGATAGAAAGAGAGGCCATTGGCTTCTGCTTCAACCGCTGGCCACCAATAAGCGCCTATATAGAAAGAGAGCTCACCATTGGGCACCCATCCAGTAACTACTACTACTACAACTACTACTACTACATCTACAACAACTTCTACAATGAATATGTTTACTGTTGCCGCCGCCGGCGACGACCATCAGCGAACACCTCGGGACGCAGGAAACGACTAAGGTGTTTTCACTAATGGGTCGTCATTAGAGAAGCATAATCATTGCCAGCGCCACATAGTGATCGGGTGAAGTGCATACTAGCAAAAGTCGTCGTGGTCGGCTACGGACGCCTTTAGCAACTCTACGGCTTTTGATGGCGTGAGTCTGTGTTTCTGTCAGCAGAAGCGGCGACAACAACAACAACAGCAGCAGCAGCAACGTCAAGGCCGACAGATGACTTCAGCTAATTAAGGGTCTATGCGCGCGTTTATGTATATATATATATATATATGCTCTTGAATATCAGAGTTCGTTGAATGTGTGTGTGTGTGTGTGCGCTTGTAATGGCATTTTCTCAATTACCGCAGCTGTCAAACGGTGCGGGCACATGCAGGGGACATATACGTATACATTTATATATATAGAAGCGAACTGTGCTCGAAGTAGCGTTTTGGCGCTTTGTTGGCCGCTGTACTCACTATAAGAATAATAATATTAGTATTAATAATGGTTTTGTCGTTGTCGCCGTCGTCGTCGTGGTCGTCTTTCCTGTTCCCCTCGCTTCTCATTCTTTTTCCTCTCTCTCTCTCTCTCTCTCTCTCTCTCCTCTCTCTCTCTCTCTCTCTCTATCTCTCTCTCTCTCTCTCTCTCTCGGGAAACGTCAACTTTGGCGCTTGATCAACGCTGACCCAAACGTGTCTTAATTAGTGTATGAACGACCAGGTCCGGTGCAGAAGAACAGATGATGCCTGAATTGGATTCTTGTTGTTGCTTTTTTGGTTCTTTCTCTGCTGCATCTGTTTGTGCTGTGTCGCCTGAAGCATAACCAACCGCTTACTGAGTTCCTCTAACTAGAATAGTTTCTCTTTCAGAAAGAGAGAGAGAGCGAGCGAAAGGGAACACTTAGCAGTAACAGTCACAAGTCAACATGGATGGAGATACCCCCAAAATCGGCAATATGTTTGATGTTTTACGGGTATGGACAATATACGTGTGTAGCCTTTGAGTTTCTCCTATAGGTGTGTTGGGGCCTTTATAATAAATATTCTGTAGGTGTCCAGAGACTTGTGGGATTATTCTGTAGGTATCCCAAAGCCAATAGAGTTACCCTGTAGGTGTTCTGGGGCCTATGGAGTTATCCTATAGATGGCCAGCCAACCCAGTTTGCCTGGAGTCAGTAGACCAGTAAGATTCGGGCCTCAGATGCTGGCGTAATCAAGTTGTCGATTGCATAGTGAAGGGCTTGCAGACTTAGATACTATTCGTCCCACGTTGCCCGGACAATACCAACAGGGCATCAATCAATAAATGGTGGGCCAGCAGTGAGAACCGTGCACTGTCGAGAAATGACTTTTATAAGGAGAGCTTTTCATACCGTGCGCCACCGCCCTGTCCGGCTTGCCATTTCTGAACACACAAGTCCCAGTCAACCATGCTGCGTGGCATGTCCTGCGCTACACAAAGCATCGAATACCGTCTTGTTTCACGTTAGTGCTTTTGCTAACGTTCTGCCTTATGCGAAGAGTGTTATAGTAAGTCGTGTTATATATTAACAGGCCTACGACATTAGAGAAGCGGGAGAAGAAACCGAACAGCTATTGCACGTGGGATATATATATATATATATATATATATATGGCTTTGCTCCCACATATCGGGTGATATATCAATATGACTGTCACTCGCTATTGACACTTGTTTTACTGTGCATGTATATATATATATATATATATATATATATATATATATGCTCGCACTTATATATAAATTGCATATTTGCACAGAATGTCAGTGAGAAAGAGCGGTGGTGGTGTAGAAAGCGCGCCGGTCTCTCTTCTCGGTGGCCTGTTGGTAAGGCGCGCGCTGCGGCCATCTCTCAATCGCAATTAGCACCGCTAACAAGCTGCCGAAATAAGTGACGGATCTGGACTCGCTAATTTCGTGGGCTGGCTGCTTCGCCGCTTTCTGGATAATATGCCGATACTAGGGTAGTAGTAGTAATAGTAATATTCGCCTGAGTGCGGTAATCAACGTCTCCAGTGAGTGCAGCTCATTTTAGCAGGCGACGGTAAAATATAGATATATAATGCTATTGCATGTAACGTTCAATATTACAATTCGTCGTATAAATTGCTTCTGCTTTCATTGTTGGTCACTGTTTGATAATACTCGAGTCAGTCATTGTTGCAGCGAGCGCAGCGTACCGTTTGGCTATTGATAGAATAAGAGACTACGAACTACAAAGGTGCAAACCTCGCGTGTCTCGTGAGAAACGGACAGGACTAGAAACAAACCGACCGACTACAAGCAGGAACAAAGTGAAGGCCTGACAATTTCTATAGATTTGTTGTATATTTCCTCATTATGTTTAATTTTTCTTTCTCTACTTTTTTCTTCGATTTCCTTTTCCGGAGGATGCTTCCGCTTATGATCGTCCGATGGCTTGCGATTACAATGCATGCGTTTTGTGGTCTACTTGCAACAACAGCGACGTCACACTTCGCTTGGTCGCGTTCCGCACACTTCTCGCTGCTGTCCTCATCTTCTGCGGCGTTATTATTATTACTGTCTAGTTTCATCATATTATATATACATGGTGCGTGGTCACATTTGGCGATTCGTTCCGATGTTATGAACATGTATCACGTACGCCGGCAACCCACTTGTGGCCCCGCCATAAATCACACTACAGCTGTTGCTGCTGCTACTATTTCGATTTCTACTAAGACTACATCGGATACGACAACGCGCACGCCACACCGATCGTAGTTTGACTCACTTCTGTTGGTTGTATATGTATATATATATATATATATATATATATACGTTCTTAGCCTAGCTGGGAAGCGCAATTAGAAATGTAATTAAATACCGCGTGTTGTTCGCGTTTCTATTCGGCGGCGCCGCTTCCGAACTCCATAGTCAGCCAAACACGTCGTATTCACCGGCATATATATATACATATATATATATGTATATATATATATATATGTACAGAACACCTTCTAAATACGGCATAATGCCATACACATATCGTTCTTGTGTATGAGCCTAGCTTGGCACGTTACTAACTGGCACGATTCACTGTCTAAGTATCGGATACAAGTGCGTGTAATATGTACGTAGCACGTTACAATGATTACCCTCTCAATTGTACTTGTACGACTAATTCTGTTCTTTCCTACTTGCTATTTGTAAGCTATGATGAAGCCATATGCTCTGCATCTACTGCACACATAGGCAGCATAGTGCTGTACATCGAATGTTGTGGTGGCGTCACGTGCTCTCGTCGTGATGACGAACGCTAAGTTGTTGTTGTATAGGTGGCGATTCTCATTGCATGGTGGCATGGGTAAACAGCCATCCATACATCCATCCATATGAGTATAAAAAATAAGCACGCCGACGCTAAGAGATCCGCAAAGACCGAATGCGTATAGAAGACTGCTCTTGTTTTTTTCCGTGTTTCTTTCCGTTTTCTTATTCTGATTGTTCACTATTGACAGCACAGCGCGTAGGAGTAGGAGATGGCCGGCGACTCCGGCAGCATCACACGAATGAGAATGTGTCAATATGAATAGCGTTTTATAGTTCAAAATGAGAATACATCACTATGAATAGCGTTTTATATTATGTTATATATCACACGAATGAGAATGTGTCAATATGAATAGCTTTTTTTAATTTCAAAATGAGAATACATCGATATGAATAGCGTTTTATATATATATTTTATTATTATTATTATTATTATTATTATTATTATTATTATTATTATTATTATTATTATTATTATTATTATTATTATTATTATTATGTGGTTACTTATGCGTCATTAAAAGCATTATTATTATTATTTTATTACTATTATTAGTACAATGTAACTCAAGTCACTGAGCAACAAATAACGAACAATCAGTGCGTCTATAGTGCGCAACGAAGTAATTAGCACAACATCAATCCGTTCACCAACACAGGATCGCTTACATGTTTGGGTATACGCATGTATAAGTATGTGGATGTATCCAATCGTGCACGCCTATGTCGTTACCAGCGGCGCGGCCGGAAGCAGCTAGCTTGCTTGCAGCAAAGCACCGAACACCGACTCATTGGTTGTCCTGCCTTTCTGCAGGAAAAGAGATTCCCATTCGACCAGCGACCGGCAACAGGACCGACCAGCAACAACCCTCCCGCGACCTGGCTGGGGGTGGAGGGTGGGAGGTGGGTAGAGTGGCGGTACGAGAGTGGGGTTCCCCCAACAAAACGAGGTGTGAGAGACTGATATGCTACTGCCAATGATGGTGAAGGCGGTGGCCACGGCTACGCGGGGAAGGGAGTCCTGGTGGGGTATTGGGGTGCTCATCGACATAAACATCGCCAGCAGCATCGACATCAGCATCACCATGCTTGTTGTACTTACAGCATAGGCGGGTGCGCTACGACCGCGAGTCAGTGCGACTCGATTGCCGCTAGTCTTCACTTGCGCGCTGTGAATTGCAGAAGGCAACAACAGCGATCGCAGGGAGCCGGCGCGATGTAGCTCAACTCGCCAAGAACGTAGACGCCGATCGCGCAGGCTTCGGGAGCAGCGATTTCTCGAACGAGATGCGATCGAGGCATGGTTATTGTTGTTTCTTCATCGTCGTGTGCAATTGGTTGTTGATGTCGCTGATGATCGTTGTTCTCACTGTCATTGTGATCGTTGTTGCTGTTTTATCATCGGCATTATCATCCGCATCATCATAGATACCTTTATTCGGCTAGAATAAAGACTCCGACTTAAGTGGGGAACAAGGCCTTGGCATATTCTAGCCACAGTTGCTGTGTGTACGTCGTGTGGGTCGGGAGAAATCCGTGACCACTCGTGACATTCGAGCTACATGTGTTGCTCCTTTTATCATTGTTGTTGTGGTTGCAATTTATTTTCTTGCTGTTGTTGCCATCATCAAAATCGAATTACGATGAGAGCATGTGCAACAAGCAGTTTTTTTTTTGTTTTCTGTTTAGTTGTTTCAATATATGGGGGTCGGGTACGACGCATGATGCACATACGTTACGCTGGCACATAGCAGTGTGACGGGTGCGGGACTCACAAAGGACTACACACTAAACCCCGGAGTCATCTATACCCTTCAGACTCAAAATTGCTTGAAACGTTACTTCGGGACGCAATGAACACCTGCTATTAGGAGCTAATTAGTAAGCTGATTGCTAACAATATAGTTATAGTCGTAATAATTAGCCCGACTCAGACGCCCTGCTTGTTGATACTGATTGTATCTGCAATAAATGTCATCTTCTCTGCTGCATAATCCAGCTGCAAGGCATACGAACGGCAGCTGTGCTGTGGCTGCTGCTGCTGAAATGCGGTCGTTGCTTCCAAGGCGAATCATTATTTGCTATTTCGGGGCTCTCTCGCGAGAGTTTTTCTTCTCCTGCCACGACTACTACACTTACTGTTATTATATTTAGTATAACTACTACTTCTACTACTATTTCGATTATGCACGCTAACTATTGAACAACAACTTAACTGTGTTTCGCTGTGATCGCCCATTCGACTTCATTGGCCTTCGGTGCTGCCGCTACCGTGATTGTCGGCCGCAGACTATCGACTGCCGCTGCTCATCCCCATCCCATCCCATTCCCTCGTTCTGTTCTTCACCTTCACCATGACCATCAGCATCAACATCATCATTAGCAGCAGCAGCACGAAGATTATTATGACTATCATCGGCACCACCACCATCATGACGTAGTGTTCTTCTTCTTCTTATTCATCTTCTTCCTGCTTCATCAAGAGCTTCGCGAGTTCATTCGAGGTTGTTGCTTGGTCTGTCCTTGGCTCGATGGCCGGCTGAGGACAGACCAAGCAACAACCTCGAACGAACCTCGACCGGCGTCGTTTCGTCAGATTGCGGAGAGCCCGCCTACCTTGAGGGTTTGCTGGTTGATGGGCTGCCGGAGTTCGGCTGTTGCTGCTGCTGCTGCTGCTGGAGAAACGCACAGGCTTCTCTCCCCCCCCATCTCCCTCTCTCTCTCTCGGTTCCCCTCTCCCCATACCCTGGTTGTCCTGATCGTCGACTTCATCTCATCCTCATCGTCGTCATCGTCGCCGCCGTTGTCCTTAGCCAGGGGATCAGCGGCCGGTGACTGGCGGGGTGCGAATCGTAGAGAAGGAGAACTACAGCCAGCTCTCATAATGCTGAGGGAACAAGACAAAGGAGCTGCTACAGTTGGTGCTGTTCGTGTTATTGTTGTAGTTGTTATTGTTTCTGCTGAGGATGAGGTGATTGATGCTGTTGGTTGTGAAGTTGGTAGAGAGGTGGTGGTTGGACCCAGTCGTGCTGCTGTCGGGGGGTGATCGTTGAGGTGGCTTGATAATCGTGTACTTACCACGTACGCTCTCGCCAGGTCGTGGCGGTGAAGATCATGAAGAAACAAAAAAGAAGAAGCTGAAGAAGTGGAAACGAAAAGAAACAAGTATAAGTAACCTTCTTCGCTAGTCCGCCGCCTCAATAGCCGTAGTAGAAGTAGCAGACGTAGTAGAAGTAGCAGACGTAGTAGTAGTAATAATAATGGGGGTAGTCCTGTGGTTATAGTGTAGTAGCAGTAGTTGGGGTTGGCATCCTCAGTGGCCTTCGTCGTGAGCTGGCCTCGCACGAGCGAACGAAGTACAAGAAGTACAATAGCTGTTGCTGCTGCTGCCGCTGCCACATACTGTAGCATATTGCCCATGTCAGACATATATGTAGACAGACCGGGCGGGCTCGCACACTGAAGTAAGCACATGCGCTCGTAAGTGCCGTGTGTCTGTATGGGTCTCTCGCTTTCTCTGGGTGCTTGTGTATGGGTGTGTCCATATGGGCATGTCGATGTGTGGTATACGGGTATGTGGCGAAAACTGACTGGCGGCCAAGTCATGCTCCCTGGTTGGGCTCTGTAAAATTGAACTAGCTGAGTTAGCAGGCGGCTGGATAGACCAACCGATCAATCGATAGGATGGTGGTGGTGGTTCACTGCTGGCGCTACGGTGGGATGAGCGCACGCATAAGCGGGAAAGAGGGCTGCTTTCCTCATCCACACACACACACACATATATATATATATATATATATATATATATATACATGTACACGCACACACATACGAATATATTTATTATTTGCTTTTTTAATATATATATATATATATATATATATATATATAAATATATATACATCTACATTAACACATCCATACTAACCTACATACTTTAAGTTGTATACGGCGTGCTTGTGGTCGCGGAGAGATAATCTTTCGTACCTCAGCTTTCTTCGCCTACCCTAAACCTCCCCAGCGGGCGAGGAATCCTCTCTTCCTCCATTGCCTCGTGTGAGAGCGGTGGGGAAGAGAGGAAATTGCGAGAAAAATTGGAGGGAAAGAGAGAAACATTGAGGGCCAATGAAAGGCGGGGAGAAAGAGACAAAGAAGGAAAGATCAAGAGAGGGATGTTGTAGCTGGATGCAGGGCGAAAGTGGAGTTAACAAAATGATGGCGATGAATCTATGATAACAATATGACCAGACGAGTGACCCACCCCTAGTGACGTACGGGGGGGGGAGGCATGGAAGGCGCGCGCGGGCGGCATAACGCGATAAGAAATGAGAGTAAGTGGGTGGCGAAATAGTGCCGGGCCGGGCACAAAAGTTGGTGTAGGCGATAGTAGTAGACGTTGTAGTAGGTGCTGAGGTGGTGGCGTTGATGACCCGCACTGTCGTCCTCATGTTCGGGACACAATAATGGTCGGTGTAGATTCATTTCTTATTTTTCTTCGTCAGGAGCTCATATTGTTGCTGTTGTTGGTGTTACTTTAGTCTGACAGTAAGGGCAACAGTGGTGACAATAACAGTGTTGTTGCTGTTGTATTGTTGCCGAGGAAAATGCCAATTCCCGACGGAAATCGCTCTTTTGCGTATTTTTTGCGACACAAATCGACACCAGCCACAACAATAACTTAAGGATGACAGCAGCAACAACAACAACAGCAGCAGCAGCTGCGCAACAACAATAGCTGCGCAACAAAAAGAAAAAAAGCAACGAAATATTGCTAGGATGATTTCGAGACATTGCCAGCGTTCAGACGACCGACGACGACTCATCTACCGTGTGGTCAGCATGATCCACGCCCGCAGGGTGGTTAGCCTCATGGTGTTGATGATGATGTGTCCGGAAGACGAAGAAGAAAGAAAACGAGAGAGAGAGAGAGAGAGAGAGAAGGGCGTGGTTATAGAGTTGGTTGAGTAAGAGTCAAGTGGCAAAAGGATTGCGCGCGATCTCGTGCGTCGGGGTGCGAAGTCTGCAGTTCTCTGCATTCGCCGACTGCTGTTTTCTGTGTTTCTGCAACTCGGCTCCCGCTCTTTTTTACTATGCTGCTTCGGCTGCTCCTGCTACGCCGTGCTACGCAGAACGGGTTCAACGCAACAGACACAGCCCGCCGGCTTTTAACGCCGTTTCCGCCGCCGGCGCTGCTGTGGGCGCCACCGTCCGCCGTCAATGTCGACGCGGGGATCTGCGCATGCGCATGACGGGTGCACTACAGCTGTCAGCGGTACTTACGATTCCTACATGGGCTCTTGGACGTGTATGGACGTGTGTATATGTATATATATACATATATCTGTACAGATTACTTCTCCCCGAAGTCTCCACCCACTGCCCTCGCCGATGACGCTGCGCTGTATTCATTACGGGGTGTAGGACAATCGTACATCTGTATTACGAATGTGGGCGGACGATGGAACACGCGGGGAGAAGGGCGGGGGGAAGGGTTGGGAGGGGGACTCAAAGGAGACACAAAGCTCGGGGCTGTGCAGTGCAGAAACAAGAAAAAATGCCGCAGTATTTTTGTCTGTTTGTTGTTACCGTTTTTGTGGATGCGCTGCTACTGGTACAGCAGTGCTTTTGTTATTCTTGATGTTGTTGTCGTTCTCGCTGTTTTTT
>QVRM01007083.1:0-78143 GCA_003439945.1 Dermanyssus gallinae | reverse complement strand
CACAACACTGTAGTGGCAATACAGACCAACGACAACTTGCTGCAAGATCATCATTACAAACACTCGTTTTGGGGACAACTTGGCACCACAGCTCACTCGCAGTGGACTTGTGAGAAACGACCGAAAGTTCAAAGTTATGTCCTTGACCGTTGAGCCTTCGGATGACGTCAGTACTGGAGTAACTAAAGACCAGAGCCAACGTCAGGGAAAAACGGTGCCCATTGCTGTTATTGAACCCGTAGCCAGTATCAAGAGTTCAACATTGACAAACCCGCCAAAAGCGATTTGCCTTTACACCAGGGAGGAACGCGACGTGCAAATTGCTTTTGCGGTTGTTTGTTTTGTTACGTATGTGGTAGTATTATTTTCATGTGTTTTCGCTCTGAGACGAAGCAAGGGCGAAAGCCTCGAGGGCCTCCGAGGACATTGGCTTTAC
Source organism: Dermanyssus gallinae (assembly GCA_003439945.1). Taxonomy (NCBI): domain Eukaryota; kingdom Metazoa; phylum Arthropoda; class Arachnida; order Mesostigmata; family Dermanyssidae; genus Dermanyssus; species Dermanyssus gallinae. The sequence continues at coordinate 77,707 of QVRM01007083.1, read as the reverse complement.
GGAAAGGCGTAATTAAGTTCGTTGCTGCATGGCCTTGAGCTAGGCAGTTTGACTGAGGCCCTTCTGACAGAGCGATGCGCTACATAAAAATGCTGCTATAAAAGCGTGCATGTATGACTTAAGCACTGAACAGATATAATCTTATTCAGTAATACCTGATAATACAAATACACTCTGTAGGAGCTAATATTGTATATGTAAATAAACGCGTATGTTTTTATATGGGCTTGTGTTGTGATTTCCCTATATAGGAGGTTTTCCTCCCTATCTCCCTAAAGGAGACCCACGTAGCTCTCCGCGGACCTTCTAAAGCACTAGGCTTGGACGGAATTTGTCTTTCGTCCCTCCGTAAACTCCCGTTAGAAGTAGTCTCTTGTATTCTTAACATGCTATTAATTAGCGATATTGCCTCAGCTCATGAAACTGCTCGCTTAGCGTTCATCCCTAAAATTAACACTGCCACATTCCCAAGCGATCTGCGACCCCTATCTATTAGTTCATACTTACAACGAACGCTTAACAAAATTCTGTCTAGACGCCTTCAGAACTCTATTAAGCTTCTCCCAATCCAGCGAGCGTTTCTCCCCTATAATGGTACCTTCGAGAATCTTGCGGTTCTAGATAGTATCCTTAACGATGCCAAGTCTGTAGGACGTGAGCTCAGACTCGCCTCAATCGACCTCCGTAAGGCGTTCGACATGGTGAGTCATGACTCCGTCCTGTGGTCAAAACGGACTCGCGGATACCCGGAGGTATTCATTAATTATATCGAACGCTTGTACCTTTCATCTAAAACTCTCATAGAATTTGGACAAGAATGTCGCATATTTCGGCCAACTAGAGGTGTTAGGCAGGGAGATCCTCTGTCCCCCCTTTTATTTAATCTAGTTCTCGACGATATTCTTTCAAAATTAGACGAAACCAATATCGGGTACCAACTTACTGATGACATCCGCCTTATGGGCTTAGCCTTTGCGGATGATCTCATTCTCCTAGCCTCCACGAAATCTACTCTCCAACGGCTCCTTAATATTGCGGACCCACTTTTGAAATCCCGAGGCCTGGAAATTAATACTAATAAAAGCTTTGCCATCTCCCCACCTATTTAATAGGAAGGAAGGTAAAGGTTTAATCAATACCGTACCAGAATTTAACGTTGGAGATCGGCAATTGCCAGCTAAAGGTATGAGCGATCGATAAAGATATCTTGGAGTCGACTTTGACAGCAATGGCAGAGTTGACTCTACCAAGGATATACTCCTTAATGAACTCATCAGACTCACGATAGCTCCCCCTTAAACCCCACCAGAGACTCATATTTTTGAAAGACTTTCTCATTCCCCGTCTCCTATACAAACTGGTCTCCGGTCCCAGACCATCTTACGCACTCCTTAGCGACCTAGATAAAGAGATCAGAAAGGTTGTTAAGTCGAATGGCTTAAGCTCGAAAACTCGGTGCCGAAACGCCTACCTGTACACGCACACAGCACACGGCGGTCTGGACATCCCCCTGCCTCCAAACATTCATTCCCAGACTCCGCCTCTCCCGCCTGACAGTACTACAACACTCCACGCACCTTGGGGTCCAATGGACGCTAACCACCGAGCACTTCAAAAAAGATCTTGCGAAACAAGACTTCTTTGCGAGCGCTTGGGAACCTCCATCGAGATCGCTACACAAGAGACCGATTACTGGTCTCAACAACTACGCAACACGTTCGATGGGGCACATTTTAAAAAAGCACACAAAACGCCCTTTGTACATTACTGGATTAAGGGTAAGCCCTATTTATTTGGTAAGGAGTATTTAAACCTACTAAAGCTCAGGATCAACGCACTCCAACGCGTGCCAGATTGGCCAGGGGACGCCCGGGCTACAACAAACGTTGTAGGCACGGGTGTCATGCGCCTGAGACGTTGGCTCATGTCGCTCAGATGTGCGATACAACACGCAAACAAACCATAAATAGACATGACGACGTCTGTGATCGCGTGGCGCCTCATGAGGTGGTTCGTGAGCGAGTATTCCGTCGACCGGGCGCACCGGGTGTAAAGCCCGACCTCGTAATAACAACACCTAACTAGGTCTGGGCTTTAGATGCCGAGGTTTGCGGCCCGAACCGGGACCTGGCAAAGCGCAGCAGGACAAGATCACCAAATATGACGTCGAGTTCCTAAGAGCGGCACTCCCCGACCCGCAAAAACCTCGCAGATTCGGATCCATCACTATCTCTATGAGTGGTGTATGGGACTCCGAATCTGCGAGGACGCCCTTGGGGCTCGGCGTCACAAAGAGGAATCTTATGGACCTCACCGTTTTAACTTTGCAGGGAACCTTGAGGATATACCGCTCGCACCGGGTCCATAAGAGCGGGGTTACCATCAAGCAAGGACACGGACAACTGATTCTTAACTTCACGTGACACATTTTTATTAAGGCGAGCACTGCCGAGTGTGCAAACATATTGTAATTGATTAATAAATCATCACAATATTTTCTATATATATACGTTTCTATTTTTAGCAATACATATCTAATTTGTATTGCCAATCTAGGGCAATACAAATTGGAACTCCAAGCTTGTTTACGAAGTTTAAGAATTGTTTACTGTTAACTAGTAGGCGCTAGAGACCAGGCGACATTTTATGGTAGTGGAATGGATTGGAGTGGCTCCGTGTCACCTTCACGTAATTCCATAAATTCTATACAACCGCGAAATGCCTACACGACTCCGCCAGATGCCGATGAATGGTCAGATTTTTGGATGCTAGCCAACGTGACGGCTAGGGCGAAACGTATTTTAATTATGGATAAGCTGGGTTCGGCAGGCCGACCTTTGTGAGCTGTGGTCAACGGATCAGAGGTGCTTTTGTGCGAGGTTTGGGACTTCCGCACGCTTCGTAAGCACCACCTAAAGCGACATATGCTTAGGCACACCGGCCAAAAGTCTTTTAAAATGCCCGTATTGTGACTTCAGAAGTGCTTGCGCAGACTTCCTTAAACAGCACGTCGTGCGCCACGCTAAAGAGAATCCCCTCATATGCGATTAATGCGGCGAGGTGACTCAGAACGATGCCGATCTTCAAGAGCATAAGAGAAGCCAGTACAACATCAATGTTCGATTTGTAGTAGGATTCTACCAAGCCACAAAATACTGCGCTGTCAAGAGCGCACCCATCAGTCATATAGATGTGCGTTTTCTTCATTATACGAGTCAAAAGTAAAACGTCATAAACGCTCAATCCACAGCCGAACCGATGCAGGCCTGGTTATTCAAACTTGATTGACTTGGGCAGCAAACAGCTAGTAGAAGACAGTTGTAACATATTTTCTACATTGCCAAGTACGCTTTGTGTACATTTCGTATATGTAAATAAATTATGTTGTAAAAATGACTTTGCTTAATGTTTACTGCTATTAAACACACCTAAAAATTGTGCGGCTTAAAACCTCGTTGTCACAGATGGACAAAGCGCGCCATATAATTTGAACAGACAGAGAGCGCCACACATTTAACAGACGAAATACAGATAGAGCATACGACACAATTGAGCAGACGAACGGCAAGCACGTAGAGTGCACGTCGTAGCACACGACGTTGTAGTAGCACGGAATGCCGCCAGGGGGCGGGGCGGTCGGCCGATATTTAAGCGGCTGCGGCCATGTTAGAATGCTCTTTGACTCGTGCTTCGCGACTTGAGACTCTTGTCGCTTTCTTCTCCGCCACGTGCGAGGTGCGCCATCCCCGGGTGAGTCAGAGCCGGCCCGTTACGGTGCCGTGATATAGATAAGTGGGCAGGTAGGCTAGGTGTGAATCGGCGTATTCAGGACGGCCGTGCATTAGTAACTGTGTGTGACATTATATATAGTATACGAGGTGTGTTCAAAAAGCGACTAAGTATCGCGACTTTTGAATTTTCGCGGGTTACGTATATTCGAATTTCGATTTTTTGTGGCGTTATGTTGGTACTCATGTCTCTCACTTATGCCGACAAGCTCGGTCATTTTGAATGTTCACTTAATTGTTGACAGCTGCTTTGCTTGCACGTGTTTTGGATCGTCTTCGATTTTTACCTATTCAAAAAAATGGATCAAAGAACCTGTATCAAATTTTGTGTGAAAAACGAAATTAAGTGCGCGGATGCATTCCGAATGTTGACTGTGGCATACGGAGAAGCTACCTTGGACCGAAGTAACGTTTATCGGTGGTACAAATGTTCTCAGAAGGCCGAGAAGATGTGAACGACGAAGAGCGTGCCGGACGCCCGAGCACTTTAACAACAGACGAAAAAATTAATGAAGTGGAGAAAATGTTATTGGCCAATCGTCGAATCACCGTTAGAGAAGTTGCTGAGGACCTAAACATATCGATTGGCTCGTGCCATTCGATTTTTATCAATGATTTGGGCATGAGACGAGTCGCCGCGAAATTCGTACCAAAATTGCTCAATTGCGACCAAAAACAGCATCGCATGAACATTGCTAATGAGATGTTGGACTCTGTCCGCGACGACCCAAATTTGCTCCAGAGGGTCATAACTGGTGACGAATCGTGGGTTTATGGTTATGACGTGGAAACCAAAGCTCAATCATCTCAATGGAAGCTGCCGCACGAACCAAGACCGAAAAAAGCGCGCCAAGTTCGGTCGAATGTGAAAGTTTTGCTGACAGTTTTCTTCGATTGCAGGGGCGTGGTGCATCATGAGTTCTTGCCACAGGGTAGAACGGTCAATAAGGAATATTACCTGCAAGTTATGCGCAATTTGCGCGAAGCAATCCACCAGAAACGCCCGGATTTGTGGAAGAACAAAAATTGGCTTTTGCACCACGATAACGCCCCTGCTCACACATCGTTGCTTGTGCGCGAGTTTTTGGCCAAAAACAACACACTAATGATGCCGCAGCCACCGTATTCCCCAGATCTGGCCCCCTGTGACTTTTTCTTGTTCCCTAAACTGAAGAGGCCCATGAAAGGACGACGTTACGCTACGCTTGACGAGATAAAGACGGCATCGAAGGAGGAGCTGAACAAGATAATGGTTTTTTGAAGTGCTTCGAAGATTGGAAAAACCGTTGGCACAAGTGTATAATATCTCATGGGGATTACTTTGAAGGGGACAAAATAGATATTCATGAATAAATGAATATTTTTTGAAAAAACACAAAAGTCGCGATACTTTTTGAACACACCTCGTATATTAATATATATATATATATATATATATATATATCGTTGTGTAACAGACACCGCAGTCGGTGTAGTGAGAACAAATGTGAGCTCCACCCACGCGAGCAAGATCAATATCGAGAAATAAATACGAACTGAGTATTATATTATTCTTGATACATATTTGTTCTCGTTCCGCATTAGTTCGTAACATATTTGGCGCCCACGTGGGGCAGTGTGTTAGTTAACCGTTACACTAATTGCGGAACAAATAGGCCATTATGGCAGATTCAATAGATCACCTCAGAGCAGTTAGGAAGAGTACGCGCGCCAGCGTTTCTGCTTTACGCAGTGCTGTGCTGCAATTATGGCCCGAGGGACAGGGGCCACCGGCCAAGTCCGCGGCCAAGGACCAGCTGCATGGCTACTAAAGCTGGGGCGTTTAGAAAAAAGCTAGTTGAGCTAGATGACAGAATATGTGCATTGTCGGTAGGTGCCAGTGAAGACTTCCTAGCCGAGCAGATGGCACGTTGTGAGACATACATGGAAATGCTAGACCAAATTCAGCATTTATTAGGCACCTACAGGAGTGATGGCGCCCCGAGCGGAGCTGAGCTGAGTGCGCAGTCCTCGGACGCTCGCACGTTTGGCCGACGCAGTGGCGTCGTTAGTCGAATTACAGCGGGAGACGCTGAGTGGTGCATCCGCGCATGGCGGTGCAGCCGCGGCGCACGGCAAAATGGAGTTGATTTTAGATCGACTAGTCTCAATACAAGAATCCGGCACCTCGAGCGGCGCATCGTTGCCGCCGCCGAAGCTGCGGAAATTTGGTGGTGACGAAAACAAGTTTCCAGTCTTCATCGAAGAGTTTAGAAGTTTGGTTGATGAGAGACAAGGCATATCAGATTTACACCGACACAAGATCTTGCGTGATCTACTCGAGGGTGATGCAGCGAGTGCAGTCGCCGAGATACCACTAACCGCCGACAACTATCCGCATGTGCTCAACTATCTAATGAACAGGTATGGCCGTGTTGAGTCTATTGTGTGTGGCATATATCAGAAGTTATTAGATATACCTAAGGTGGTTCGTGTGGACCACGTAACGCTACGCGGATTATTAGATCAAGTGAATAATTCGGTAGCGGCGTTGCGAACTTTGCAGTTTGACGAGAAGTGTTACGGTGCTGTATTATATACGATTGTTTTGCGTGCTTTACCAGGGCCGTTAGGATTGCGATATCTTAACTCGGTAGAGGCGGCTAGAGCCGCAAATGTTAGTGATCCTGCCGTGAAACCTCTGTTGTGCGTAAGAGCTACTGAAGCCTTATCCGAGAAATTTGGCGCACAGTTTCAGGATTTGATGAATTTTCTCGCTAACGAGGTGACGTCACGCGAAAAACAAAATTCGTTAATACAGAGAGACAACAAACCGGGGTCGGGTCTTGCGCAGCGGCTATGGTCGAGTAGTCTAAGGCCGGCGAGGGAGCACTCTCGGAATGACTCAGCACAAGTTTACCAAGCGCACGTGGGACCGCGGACCGGTAATACCCGTAACACTAACATCAATAACAACATTACTAACGACAATTATAATAACAAGCGAGAAGGCCACGCTTCTAATAATCACACACCATGCAATAATAATATACGACAGTCGGTTAGCTGTTTATTTTGCGGTGGCAAGCACAATTCGAGCATGTGTATGACTACGATGTCAATGAGCAAGAAGCGCAATAGAGTAGCGGAGGCCAAGGTGTGCCGTAGGTGTTTGATAGCGGGACATTGGGTCCGCGCATGTACGAGTAAGATCACATGTAAGCATTGTCAGGGTCCGCATGCACCCGTAATGTGTGCACGTGCTGTATCCAGCAACATTGTATCACCTGGTGGATGTACAAATCCGTTGTTACCCACGGGGCATGTAGACGTAGTAAGCAATAATGGTAGACGTGTCGTGGCTCGATTTTTGTTAGATAGCGGCTCACAGCGAACTTTCGTTACTCGCCGTCTCGCTGAATCCCTCCAGGCAAAGACTATCGGCGGCGAATTTACCTACCTACATGTCTTCGGCGGCGACAGACCCCGGCAAGCCAAGAAGTTGCCCATTGTACAGCTTCGGTTGGTACCGCGTAACGGCAAGCCAGTAACGCTTACCGCGAGGGTGGTGGAAGGGATTACAGCGGCCCATTTGCCCACCCCGTCGCCAAGGCTCCGGGCTAGGTACGGGCACGAGCTTGCGGAGCGAGCCGGCGGTCCGGTGTCCGTTGATTTGCTGCTAGACGCAAGCAACTCGTTTAGCGTCATGGAGGGCGGACCACGGCGCCTCGACACCCGGACCGTCGGCCTCAACACCCGGACCGTCGGCCTCGAAACTCGCCTCGGGCTCGTCCTGGCTTCGGAGGCGACTGGGGAAGTAAGAGCGGAGGCAACAAGTAAAGACAACAATCCACAACTTTACTGCATGCGCAAGAGAGCGAGCGAGAATCGCTACGGTGGAAGAGGCGCCGATGGCGCCAAAGAAAGATTTGCGTGGCCATCTTTACCTGCGCAGTAGTACGAGCAATCCACCTGGAGGTGGTGGAAGATCTCTTCTTCGTTCATCGCTTCGGCAGAAGCGTGTCTGGCGGCCATAAAGAGATTTACGGCGCAACGCGGGCTGCCCGACAAATTCATCTCAGACAACGCATTAACGTTCCAGAAGGCAAGTGGATGCCTAGTAGCCCTCACCACGGCGTTTCGAGACGAAGCTGTACAGAATTACTTGCCACGGGGGAGTCTCTTGGGACTTTAACGTCCCACGAGCCCCCTGGTGGGGAGGCTTCTTCGAGTGCATGGTGGGAGCGGTGAAAAGCTGCTTGCGGAAGACACTTGGGAAGAGCAAGCTGAAGCTCATGAACCTGATAACAATAATGTACGAGGTGGCCGCGATAATTAATCAACGACCCATCACACGAGTTCCCGGCCGGCCCGACGAGCCGCGAGCTTTGGCCCCAAGTCATTTCCTCACGCCAAAGGTACCGATGGTGTTGCCAACCAACAAACTGACGTCGCTGGGCAATCATCCAGGGGGACTCGTGAAGATCTGGAGGCAGCAAGAAAAGTTGCTGAATTCGTTCTGGAAGCGGTGGCGGAGTGAATACATGCTCGTGTTGCGAACGGCTCTACGGCAAAGGGGGACGTGGAACGACGTGCTGAAGAAGGGCGACGTCGTCTTGCTGGAAGACGAAGCGCTGCCACGGGCATTTTGGCGACTCGGACTCATCGAAGAGGCTCTGCAGGGGAGAGATGGAGTGCCGCGCGCGTATCGTGTTTATCTCGGCGAGGGAAAATTCGTCAATCGACCAGCGGGACGGCTCGCGAGGTTGCTGTGAGCCGGCACGTGATGTAACATAGAGCCACGAATAGAGTATGAGTATTGATGGTTGTTGAGCCCCCCTGCCAGAATCTTTTGAGGTGACTTCGTCCCTCAAAAGGGGGAGGATGTCACAGATGGACAGAGCGCGCCATACAATTTGAACAGACAGAGAGCGCCACACATTTAACAGACGAAATACAGATAGAGCATACGACACAATTGAGCAGACGAACGGGAAGCACGTAGAGTGCACGTCGTAGCAGACGAACGGGAAGCACGTAGAGTGCACGTCGTAGCACACGACGTTGTAGTAGCACGGAATGCCGCCAGGGGGCGGGGCGGTCGGCCGATATTTAAGCGGCTGCGGCCATGTTAGAATGCTCTTTGACTCGTGCTTCGCGACTTGAGACTCTTGTCGCTTTCTTCTCCGCCACGCGCGAGGGGCGCCATCCCCGGGTGAGTCAGAGCCGGCCCGTTACGGTGCCGTGATATAGATAAGTGCGCAGGTAGGCTAGGTGTGAATCGGCGTATTCAGGACGGCCGTGCATTAGTAACTGTGTGTGACATTATATATAGTGTATATATATATATATATATATATATATATATATATCGTTGTGTAACAGACACCGCAGTCGGTGTAGTGAGAACAAATGTGAGCTCCACCCACGCGAGCAAGATCAATATCGAGAAATAAATACGAACTGAGTATTATATTATTCTTGATATATATTTGTTCTCGTTCCGCATTAGTTCGTAACACTCGTAAAATAAGTCACCCGTTCTAATGATATTTGCGATGTACGCTGAAATCCAGCTTCCTGTCTGTCATTGAATCATTACACAAGGTGAACGGTAGTAGAATAATAGAACAAATATACATATGTATGTCTATGTGGAAATGCGCTTGTGCGTGCGTATGTGTTAACACGTTATTGCCCTTTTGGGGATCTTAAATTACAACAATTACAAAATAAATTACAACGAGCAGGCCATTTTTTTAGTATATTTAGATCTCTAAACGCAGTCCCCTGCCCTGTAATCCTTTTATGTAAAATTACGTTCTAGAGCTTGTTTTTGCTTCATCAGTTTATCTCCCTAGCAATAGTTACTTGTGTCTGTGTAGGCTTGTAAACAATTTCTTATATTTTGTATAATGTCGTGTACCCGTCTATGGGGGGGGGGGGTACTACTTACACAGATAAGGTGAGAATGCTTTATTTCCACAATACATCTTCTCAGCATTTGCCTTAACTACTTGTTAGTGCGTATAAAAACTACCGCTATTTACTTATATTTTCTTTTTGTTGCACATTTTATCGCATGCCCGCTGTAGGAAATATATCCTACGCAATAATACATAAAACGCAAATGAAATATCCGTGTGGTGTATGTATATATATATATATATATATATATATATATACCGCGGGGATAGTTAATTGTTCTGATCGTGGTAAAGATATCGCTCAATATTTCGCTATCGTCTAACCTCGATCTCTTGCTGCTAGGACGGTTGCGCCTACGTGGACATTGCACTCCTTACGGAGACCTAACAGCGGGAGAATATCAATAATATGCATATCAATAATATGCGAAGGTTCCACCGGCTGGCAGTTCTACCTGCTGGAGGCCGTGGCAGACCACTGGGTGGATTATCAATCTACCTACGTAAACGTTTACTGCCGGCGCAATGTGTGAGGAAGAACGATTTCTGTGTGGGCCTCTCATCTATAAGGGTGAAGATTGTTGTCTTCTACCTCCCACACATCTCGACTCGGCAGAGGTCGCTGACACGGTGAGTTCTGGTTTATCAGGTTTCGACCTGTCTATGCCAACCATCGTCGGTGGCGACTTCAAAACCCGTATTGATGGTGGGGGCTTCTAGTGGTAAAGGAGAGGTGCTGCTCCAGTTGGTGGAATACCTTGGTCTGAGATGTGTAAACGCACGCGAAGACCACACGGAAGCAGACAGAAGCTTACAGAATAAGTCATAATGCACCATTGACCTACTGTATCACAAATTTGTCGATGGCAAAGTTAAAAGCTTTAAGTGTTCTCGAGATGGCTGCAAAGAAGCACCTACCGGTGCCAGCAGTCGCAAATATTCTAGATAACAGCGAGGCCATCCACACTTGGTGGCATGTTGATCTTTCACTTTTGGAGGTTAATAGCCTCGAGGTGGGCTGTGATGTGGATACTTGCTGTGAACTGCTAGAGAAAAACTGTGAGAAGTGCAGTCAGATGGAAGAAAACCGGGGGTAGAGGAAATCACGACAGTAGTTTTCTCAGGCTTGCTATGATGCCCACCGTGGGGTGCTTGAGCTCTTGCGCCAAACGAGAGTAAGGGCACCACCGCAGCTGCTAGCCAGACGCAGGATTGACTACCTCAACAGTAGAAAGGCTCATATAAAGCTCTCAAAGTGTCTTGACCGCAAGCGTGAATACGCTAGGCGGGACAAATCCGACTGCTTGAAAGAGCAGAACGCAAGCCCTCAGCCTACGTTGTATGACCTCGTAGGGGGGCGAACCACCTTCTCAACGACGAACAGGTAACGAGTCACCTGACCGGTCTTTTATATAACTGCGAGACGGTACGCTTGGCCCTAATGATTGAGCACCCGCTTACATTGGAGCAAGAGACCATAAACCTGGTCTCTCTTCCGAGAGAAAAGACTGCGGGGCCAGAATAGGTGTACTATAAAACACGGGGTGCAGTCTGAGCCACTTTTGGCAAATCATCTTTGTGATTTCTTTAACGAGATCATAAATAGGGGTCAAATGCCAGGAGTCTGGCATATCGCAAAGCTTTCTTTTTTATTTAAGCGCAAGCATGGTGATGACAGACGAGACGCACACTTATATCCCGGTATAGCGTCTGAAAGGACGCTGAAGAAGATCTTCTGTAAATTGGTCGAAGGCTTTGACGCAGTCTTTATAGATCATATCCAACGGGAGTTCCAGAAAGCCACAGTTATGAAGTACGCGGATAACATAGTGGTCGCTCATCACGACTGAGTGCCATCAAACGCATCCCTTCTCTGGCGGAGGTGCTTCAAGGGGACTGGAAACAAACACCATGAAGAACAGACTATGAAATTCAGAAGAGGAGGTCGATTGGCTGCTACAGACGTTATACGTTGCGGCGGCCCATTCTTGGAAGTCGTCAACTCTTTTCGGTATCTGTTGGCTTCGGCTTCATTATACCGGGACGACCTTCACTGCTCACTGCCCTAATCTCTCTTTATGGAGAGGTAGGCGACGCCCAGCGACTGTCCGTCCCGACGGCAGCGGCACTTTTCTACCTCAAGATTTTTCCAACGCTGCTGTATGGTCTTGACAGAGTATGGGAACACCTCATTCGGGCAAACTGTGGTTTGCTTAAGAGGTGTTTCACAATATACATGAAGCGAATACTTTGCCTGTCAATGCAGGCAAGAAGCCGATTTGTGTACCTAATGTCTGGCTATGCACCGGTTGTTGGGATAATTCGATTGAAGTTGAAGACAGTACAGTACTATTTGAGAGCTTCATCTCAAAATGGGAAAATAAAGTTGAACAAGCCCGACGCTAGGTTGACGACTTGGATATGTTCAGTGCCTCTCACCTCTGGTCTGGTCTTGCATATGACAATCGCCATGTCTACATCAGATACATAGTTCATGGGTATCATTACCTGGACTGTTCGAATACGAGCTTCCACGATGAGTACACGGAGTGCACCTGTCGACTGTGCTCTCAGGCGTGTACGAAGTTTCATTCAACGAATGTTGGTGTTGGTCAAACTATGATTTGCGCCTTGACATAAGTCGTAAGGGATGTGTTGGTGTTGCTTGCTGGCGCCCGTCTAGGAGCAAGAGACCGATGTTAGACGATAGCGAATGTTGACCGATAACTTTACCACAATCAGAACGAGTAAATATCTGCACAGTGTATATATATATATAATATATATATATATATATATATATATTTATATAAATATATATGTAGTTAGTATTGGTGTAGTATCGGTTATATTATAATTATATACTATATCTATATATATCTCTATCTCTTCTAATATATATATATATACTATCTCTATCTATATATATATGTTGTTGGCAGCAGTCGTAATGTTCGATTGTTCGAAGTGTTCGCTCCTATTAAAGACGGGTGAACAACTAGTGGTGTGCAGTCAAGGCTGCTCAAAAGTGTTTCACGGGGGTTGCCTAAACCCCGTGCTCCCCGAGGATGCGCACTCGCTCCGTGTGGAGCCTGTGACACCCAGGAACCAAGTCACGGTACGTTGTGCGGCCGATTGAGTGAACTACAGTGGAACTTTGTGAAACTGTAATTAGTACACACGGCACTGCAGGAGCGGGTTGCCAAAATCGAGGCAATCCCGCAGGAACAGTTTGCCGCATCCCTTACGCTCACAGGGAGCAAGCGAATACTTTGCCTGTCAATGCAGGCAAGAAGCCGATTTGTGTACCTACGCTAAGTGACAAAAGTAGCGTGGAGAGATGCGGCGGAACGCGGACAACGTGGAAAAGCAAGAAAGCCAGGCTAGCAGACAGCAGAGAAGGAGGTGACGTCATCGAGGCAAAGACGAGAGAGCTGGCTGGAGAGACCAGCAAAAACAACCGCGCAGGCGCCAAGAGAAGCTTGGCGTCTGCAGAGTTGAGTGATGACAAAGGCAACTTGAACGAAACTGTTGTTGACATGGAACCACCGGGTGGTGGTACAGCGGCGTCATCAGCTGCGGTAACAACAACGCCGACAGCAGATCCAGCTGATCCACGACTGGAGAAGAAGGCAGACGACGATGGTTTTGTTGTGGTTCGTAAGCGACAAAACAACATAACAAAGCATCGGATGCAGCGCGGTAGTGCAACAGATGATATAGGCGGATTGGAAGTCTATGCCAGACCTGCGAAGATCTGCTCCTTGACACGATTGGCGCAGAAGACATCGGCGGTCGGGCAGCAAGCGTGGCTTACTGGCAAGAGCAGAACTGTAAAAAGCAACTTGGAAGCTACATACACATGGTAGTGGTGCTGTGTTCTGTGTGGTGGTGCGTGACGATGATTACGCAAACTGTTGCAGAAATGAATTCTGGCCGAAGGGAAGCCTGTTCCGTCGCTGGGCTGGGGACGTCCCCTACGAGAGGATGGTTAAGGAGAGTTTTGGTGCGCCTGGCGGTACAAGCCCCCGTAAGTGACTGACTAGTTCTAGAAGTGCAAGTGTAGTGGCAAACATACCTCTACGAGTGCTTCTCTGTAATTGTGAGGCAATGGATCTTGCACGTGATGACATGTTTAAGTTGGTTCACATTGCATTCCTCACGGAGACATTTCAGCGGTGCACTTTAGCATATTTACTTAGTAGAAACCGCAATAATTAAACAGGCAGACGCATGCAAATCTGCTAACAATGCCTACTTATTGTGAATTGTATTAGTCTTATTTATGTTGTCGACCTATAATTAAACCTAAGTTATACTTAATCAAAGTGTAAAATAGTAGCGAATAAAATATGGCTAAGTTTGACTCAGGCCCTCCTGACAGAGCGATGCGCTACATGAAAATGCTGCTGTAAAAAGCGTGCATGTATGACTTAAGCACTGAACGAATATAATCTTCTTCAGTAATACCTGATATTACAAATACACTCTGTGGAAGCCAGTACGTATATGTAAAATAAACGCGTCTGTTTTTCATATGGGATTGTGTTGTAATTTCCTTAGATATATGAAGATATATATATATATATATATATATATATATATATATATATATATATATATATATATATATATATATATATATATATATATATATGCCATACGTTTCTAGTTTTTAGCAATACATATCTAATTTGTATTGCATGTCTAAGGAATTGCTATCTGTAACTAGCAGGTGCTAGAGGCCAGGCGACATTTTCAGGAACGATAATCCCAGTTGATAATCCCAGAGTAAGGTTAAATTCATTTTATTGAGTTAAACATGCAACAAGTGTGCACTTTGCCCTACAAATAAAACAATGTCTGCCCATCTAAATAGAACTATCCAAGTAGTTAAGATGATGACGAGAATGGAGATTACGAAATAAATAGCGCTCGAATTCTCACGCGATTCAATTGCATTTAAGAAGCTACTAGGCTTGATAAGCTTAGAGTGAGATTTATTATGGACAAGCAATGAGTCTGTATGCCCTGCACATAAAGCAATGGTTGTTAAATTGATAAAGAATCTGGAGATCAAGTGATGCTAGAAGTAGCGCTATAATTTATTGTGATTTAAATATTTTGTAGCAGCCAAACATTTTTGGCTGTGACCCTTATTCTGGCTGACCATAAAATGCGATAAATATTGCATCCGTCTCAATATCAGAGTTGGAAAAATCTTAGGTTAAGACAACGCACCAACTTATCCGCGAGAGCCCCGAAAAAGAAGTGACGAAATTATCAAATATGTCAAATTCGGATTGTCCGATCAATCATGACATACTACTTTGAACGGGCAAAATTTGATTCTCAGCGTTGGGCATATACTCCTCCTGTGCTAACACTGGACCTAATTTTTGGCCTGGGAAGTTTGGAAACGCGAACTCACTATCGGTACTGACATCCAACAGTACCTAGTATGGGAATTTTACCCACTAAAAACCTCAATTCTCCCCCACAGGGTTCAACCTGCTGCCACGAGGACTCCATTCGACCAGCTTAAACCGGCTGACTCTTTCCTGGGAGCTCCGAAGCAGCCCAGCTGAGCGAGCACCTGGAATAAGAAGACATTATTAAGACAATTGAAAGCAGCAGCTACGCCAGGAAAGACTTCGAGATAAAACTCATGCACCTTGACCGAGTCGGATAACCATTTGCGATAAATTGTCTAACGCGAGGTCAGTCGATCAACCTCCTGCGAAAACCGAACTGGTTAGACTGAAGGAAATTGATCGACACTACATGTCGATTTCGCCTTACCAGCAAGAGCTCCATAATGACCGGTGACACATATTCAAAACCGAGATCGACCTAAAATTGGCTGCGCGATTTCGTTCACCACTTTCCTGTAATAAAGGAAATACCATTATACCCTTTACCTGTGAAGTCAGGCTAAACTCAAACGAATTATTCATAATGGTAGTCAGGGATACTGCAATCGATCGAGCTGCTAATTTAACAAATTTTTCAGGCATGCCCATGACACCTCGAATTTAGTTTGCTTTAGAATTAGGAAGGATATTAAAAACCTTAAAAATAGAGCAACATTATAATTTTTTCCCATATTTCATTAAGTATGGCTTCTATATATGTACTCTTCTCGAGGTGAGCGGCTGTATTATCACCTAACGTGTTAAAGCAACGGCTTAGCTCATCTGCAGTTTCTACCGGATGTTTTAAGGCTTTATCCCCGCAAACCTATATTGCGGACAGTAAGTCCAGTGAATCGTGTCCCCAACCACAGAACCCGTTGATGAATTCCCAAAGTTGAGAGAAGTCGCCACTCAAGAATTTAAAGCGATTGCTACAAAATGCTGTCCTCGTAATCTATAACACCTATTATAAGGTTTATAAGAAAAAGAAAGATAAGATAACCGGATATTGATCAGAAAAACAGAGTTCTGAGAACTGTAGGCTAGATGCTGGTAAACTTTGAGTTATTACAAATACCAATTTGGTCTATGCACGTACCCGATACGGGTCTGGTTATACGATATACAACAAGGGAACATTCTCTAGCGGAAAAGAATGATGTATAGTCGCTAGGCTGCGGGACTGAAAAAATTCCTCCAATGCATTTAGGTGGATAAAAGCTATGCTACTAGGTCTAAGTCTAACGCCATCCGAAAGCTGACATGCTTTCACATTTCCCGTGCAGTTTTGTTTAACATAATTTTCACTATGCATTAATAGAACAGATGGTAGTATTAGTCGACCCTAGATGCTGTGGACCCATCTACGCATAATGACGGACGTAATCCAGCTAACCTTCAGAGGGATTGATGAAACGGACTGAATTCGACTGAAAATGAATCCAGTCTGCCACCGGCCGCCACAGCGGACGGTCGCATCTTCGCTCGCTCCCAGTCAATCGGTATTGTTCGCTAACAATATCGGCAAAATTGACCGGGAAAGCGCACAGACCATCGTGCCAGCAAGGTGTCGACCCAATGCAACCCCATCAGCACACCGCTGCCATCAATTCGTCGAAAATTTCGCGTTTTGTGGAACCGTGCATTCGCCACAGTGTGTCAACATCGGCGGCATACCGGTCATTAGGTCGGATACTGCCGAAGTGAAAACCCAGTGTTTAACGTGTTGTGCAGTGTTGTGTGTGTGCAGCTAGTGCCCGGTGTATCAGTGTATCATCAGATAGGCAGATTCGGCGTTTTTGGTCACCACCAAACACCAAAAACTGCCTTGTCTCAGTCTATGGCGATTGCCAATGTATATGTATGTATCCCTAGGGATACATAAATAGCATTGTAGTCGCCGCCGCTACCGCGGCCATCTTGGTCGCCACGCGGCCACGTGGCAGTGAGCGGCGCCCGAGAGGGAGAGTGTTGTGGGAGAAGTTGACGTGCACTTGCACATCGACAACGTGCAGGCGCCCGTCCGGACCGACGTTCGGGTGACGTCTGCCCCACATGCAGGTACGAAATAACGTACAGGGCACGTAGGCTGACTTCGCGTTTGCTAGCGCGTCCCACGTGAAAGAGTTGCTGGACTGTTGATGTTGTTGTTTATTGGTGTTAAACCAGACAGACGGCTGTACCTCCAAACCGCTGTAACTGAAAGCTAACTAAACTTATGTCAAAAACTCTGCGTCATATAATTACCTATCTTTTACCCGTGAAGTCAAGCTAGACTCAAACGAATAATTCATAATGGTATTCAGAGGTCCTGCAATCGATCGAGCTGCTAATTTAACTAATTTTCCAGGCATACCCATGACACCCTCGACTCCAGTTTGCTTTAGGATGAAAAAGGATATCAAGAACCTTAAAAACAGAGAAACATTATAATTTCTTCCATACTTCATTAAGTATGGCTTCCATATATATGCTCTTTTTGAGGTAAGCGGCTGTAGTATAACCTAACGTGGTAAAGCAACACCTTAGCTCATTTGCAGTTTCTACCGGATGTTTTAAGGCTTTATCCCCGCAAACCTATATCGCGGACAGTAAGTCCAGTGAATCGTGTCCCCAACCACAGAACCCGTTGATGAATTCCCAAAGTTGAGAGAAGTCGCCACGCAAGAATTTAAAGCGATTGCGACAGAATGCCTCGTAAGCCGACTTCTACGTGGATCTATAACACCTAAGATAAGGTTTATAAGAAAAAAGATAAGATAACCGGATAATAATCAGAAAAAAAAACAGGGTTTTGAGAACCGTAGGCTAGATGGTGGTAAACTTCGAACAATTATAAACAGCCATGTGGTCTATGCACGTACCCGACACGAGTCTGGTTATGCAATATAGAGCAAGGGAAAATTCTCTAGCGAAAAATAATGATGTATAGTCGCTAAGCTGCGGGACTGAAAAAAGGTTAATAACAGAGGTACATTTCGGCAACAAAACATCTAGTATTCAACAGAATGTCTCTACAAAACACATAATTGAACTGAAAGCCTACAATAAAACATTTAAGACAGACCAGTTTTTTGTACAAATCTACCATCTGGACCGAAAAGCATCAGGACTACAAACAGAGCGCGCAGATAAAATCTGGAAATGAAACGCACATAGATGCCGACACGGCCGTCTCATCTCCTCAAGCCTCAACCTGATGCAACTAATTCAAAACTAACCTTTTGGAGTCCGATGCTTGTTTCGATGTTTCGACTGCATAGGTGAAAGAGTTGCTGGACTGTTGCTGTTGTTGTTACCCCTATTGTTTATTGGTGTTGTATCAGACAGGCGACAGTACCCCCCAAACGGCTGTAACTGGAAGCTAACTAAACTTATGCCAAAAACTCTGCGTCATATGCTGCCAGGAGAGCAATACTATGGCTTATGCAGTTGAACACTGTTTCAGCATCTTCCGTGCAACAACCACTGGACACAATGCGTGCGTTTGCCATGTTCGTTGTCAGCTGTTTTGACCTTATGCATGGTTGCTCGATGGTGAATCTTTCGTCACCCGATGACATCACTGTCACAGATGGACAGAGCGCGCCACACAATTGAACAGACGAAATACAGACAGAGCATACGACACAATTGAGCAGACGAACGGGAAGTACGTAGAATGTACGCCGTAGCGGACGACGTTGTAGTAGCACAGAAGGCCGACAGGGGTCGGGGCGGTCGGCCGATATTTAAACGGCTGCGGCCTTGTTAGAAACCTCTTTGACTGACGATCGATATCCAGAGCACCAGCTGCACGTTAGTATATCGGCACCTCAGGTCTACTCGACGGTGGAACTTGCATCTCATCGCTACACCCGGTCGTGCAACAACCACTGGACACAATGCGTACGTTTGCCGTGTTTGTTAGCAGCTGTTTCTACCTTATTCATGGCTGCTCGATGGCGAATCTGTCGTCACCCGATGGCATCAACACTGGCCCTCCGAGCTTCCGAGCTCTCCGAACCTCCGTAAGCCGAGGGTGCAGCCCCTCCTGGCTGCACTGCAGCTGTCCGCTTCTACCATGTCTCGGCAACGTCGTTATGTCCCGCAGCAGGATAGTGTCCCTCTGCGGAAAACGCAGTGGCGACAAAGCCTTGGTCTGTCACTGCACAACACCGTAGTGGCAATACAGACCGACGACAACTCGCTGCAGGATCATCACAGCAACACTCGTTCTGGGGACAACTTGGCACCACAGCTCACACGCAGTGAAGTTGTGAGAGACTATCGAAAGTCCGAAGTTGTATCCTTGACCGCCGAACCTTTGAACTACGTCAGTACCGCAGTAACTGAAGACCAGAGCCAACGCCAGGAAAAAACGGTGCCCATTGCTGTTGTTGAGCCCGTAGACAGTATCAAGAGGTCAACATTGACAAACCAGCCAACAGCGATTCGCCTTTACAGCTGGGAGGAATATGACGCGCAAATAGCTTTTGCGGTTGTTTGTTTTGTTACGTATGTGGTAGTATTCTTTTCATGTGTTTTCGCTCTGAGACAAAGCAATGACGAAAGCCTCAGGGACCTCCAATAACATAGGCTTCACGGAAAGGCGTACGGAGATAAGTCGTTGTTCATTGTTTCATGGCCTTGAGCTAGGCAGTTTGACGCAGGCCCTCCTGACAGAGCAATGCGCTACATGAAAATGCTGCTGTAAAAGCGTGCACGTATGACTTAAGCACTGAACGAATATAATCTCTTCAGTAATACCTGATATTACAAATACACTCTGTGGAAGCCAGTATTGTATATGTAAAATAAACGCGTATGTTTTTCATATGGGATTGTGTTGTAATTTCCCTAGATATATGAAGATATATAAATATAAATATATATATATATATATATATATATATATATATATATATATATGCCATAGGTTTCTAGTTTTTAGCAATACATATCTAATTTGTATTGCATGTCTAAGAAATTGCTATCTGTAACTAGCAGGTGCTAGAGGCCAGGCGACATTTTCAGGAACGATAATCTTAGTTGAAAATCCCAGAGTAAGGTTTAAATTAATTTTATTTAGTTAAACATGCAACAAGTGTGCATTTTGCCTCACAAATAAAACAGTGTCTGCCCATCTAAATAGAACCATTCAAGTAGTTAAGATGATGACGAGAATGGAGATTACGAAATAAATAGCGCTCGAATTCTCACGCGATTCAAAAGCATTTACGAAGCTACTGGGCTTGATAAGCTTATATTTATTAGGGACAAGCAATGAGTCTGTATGCCCTGCACATAAAGCAATAGTTGCTAAATTGATAAAGAATCTGGAGATCAAGTGATGCTAGAAGTAGCGCTAGATTTTATTGTGATTTAAATATTTTGTAGCAGCCAAACATTTTTGGCTGTGACCCTTATTCTGGCTGAACATAAAATGCGATAAATATTGCATCCGTCTCAATATCAGAGTTGGAGAAATTTTAGATTAGGACAACGCACCAACTTATCCGCGAGAGCCCCTAGAGGGAAGTGACGAACTGATCAAATAGGTCATATTCGGAGTATCCAATCAATTAGGACATACTACTTTGAACGGGCGAAATTAGATTCTGAGCATTGGGCATATGTTCCTCCTGTGCAAGCACTGAACCTTATTTTTGGCTGGGAGGTTTGGAAACGCGAACTCACTATTGGTACTGGCATCCAACAGCACCTAGTGCGAGAATTTCACCCACTAAAAACCTTAATCCTTCCCCAAAGGGTTCAACCTCCTGCCACGAGGACTCCATTCGACCAGCTTGAACCGCCTGACTCTCTCCTGAGAGCCCCGAAGCAGCCCAGCTGAGCGAGCATCTGGAATAGTAAGACATGATCAAGACAATTAAAGGCAGCAGCTACGCCAGGAAAGACTTCGAGACAAAACTCATACATCTTGACCGAGTCGGACACTCATTGCGATAAATGGTCTAACGCGAGGTCAGTCGATCAACTCCTGGGAAAACCGAACTGGTTAGGCTGAAGAAAATTGATCGACACTACTTGTCGGTTTCGCCTTACCAGCAAAAGTCCCTTAATGACCGGTGACACATAATCAAAAACCGAGACCGACCTAAAATTGGCTGCGCGATTTCGTTCACCATTTTCCTTTAATAAGGGGCATACTACCATATCCTTTACCCCTGAAGTCAGGCTAGGCTCAAACTAATTATTCATAATGGTAGTCAGGGATCCTGCAATCGATTGAGCTGCTAATTTAACTAATTGTTCAGGCATACCCATGACATCTCGACTCTAGTTTGCTTTAGGATGTGGAAGAATATCAAAAACCTTAAAACAGAGAAACATTATAATTTTTCCCATATTTTATCAAGTATGGCTTCCATATATCTGCTCTTCTCGAGGTGAGCGGCTATATTAACACCTAACGAGGTAAAGCAACGGTTTAGCTCATCTGCAGTTTCTAGCGGACGTTTTAAGGCTTTATCCCCGCAAACTTATACCGCGGACAGTAAGTCCAGTGAATCGTGTCCCCTACCGCAGAACCCGTTGATGAATTTCCAGAGCTGAGAGAAGTCGCCACGCAAAAATTTAAAGCGATTGCTACAAAATGCTGTTCTCGTAAGCCGACTTTTACGTGCATCTATGACACCTTAGGTTTATAAGAAAAATAAAGATAAGATAACCGGATAATGATCAGAAAAAACAGAGTTCTGAGAATCGTAGGCTAGACGGTGGTAAACTTTGAGTAATTACAAATACCAATTTGGTCTATGCACGTACCCGACACGGGTCTGGTTATACGATATACAACAAGGGAACATTCTCTAGCGGAAAAGAATGATGTATAGTCGCTAGGCTGCGGGACTGAAAAAATGTTGACATTACCCATAACAATAATGCGGTTAATGGTACACTTCGGCAATAAAGTATCTAGGGTATTCAATCGGGTGTCTCTACAAGACACATAGTTAGAATGAAAGCCTACAATAAACCACTTAAAACAGGCCCGTTTTTTAGTGCAAATGTACCATCTAGATTGAAAAGCATCAGAACTACAAACAGAGCGCGAAGATAAAAACTGCAGGTGAAACGCACATAGATGCCGACACGGCTTACCTCCTCAGGCTTCCACCTGACGCAACCAATTCAAAACTAACTTTATGGAGTCCGATGCTTGTTTGCAATGCCACGCTTCAGTAACTACTGCCGCATCAAATAGGGCTTGCTCTTTCTTTAAAAAGCTCTTTAATTACTCTATATCACGGGATTTTTAAACCTCCAATGCATTTAGGTGGATAAAAGCTATGCTACTAGGCCTAAGTCTAACGCCATCCGAAAGCTGACATGTTTTCACATTTCCCGTGCAGTTTTGTTTAGCATAATTTTCACTATGCATTAATAGAACAGGTGGTAGTATTGGTCGACCCTAGATGCTGTGGACCCATCTACGCATAATGACAGACGTAATCCAGCTAACCTTCAGAGGGATTCGTGAAACGGACTGAATTCGACTGAAAATGTGAAAGAGTTGCTGGACTGTTGATGTCGTTGTTACTGCTGTTGTTAATTAGTGTTAAACCAGACAGACGGCTGTATCTTCAAACCACTGTAATTGAAAGTTAACTAAACTTATGCCAAAAACTCTGCATCATATAACCACCTATACCTTACCCGTGAAGTCAGGCTAGACTCAAACGAATAATTCATAATGGTATTCAGAGGTCCTGCAATCGATCGAGCTGCTAATTTAACTAATTTTTCAGGCATAGCCATGACACCTCGACTCCGGTTTGCTTTAGGAAGAAAAAGGATATCAAGAACCTTAAAAACAGAGAAACATTATATTTTTTTTCCATATTTCACCAAGTATGGCTTCCATATATATGCTCTTTTCGAGGTAAGCGGCTGTAGTATAACCTAACGTGGTAAAGCAACTTCTTAGCTCATTTGCAGTTTCTACTGGATGTTTTAAGGCTTTATCCCCGCAAACCGATATCGCGGATTGTCCCCAACCACAGAACCCGTTGATGAATTCCCAAAGTTCAGAGAAGTCGCCACGCAAGAATTTAAAGCGATTGCGACAGAATGCTGGCCTCGTAAGCCGACTTCTACGTGGATCTATAACATCTAAGACAAGGTTTATAAGAAGAAAGATAAGATAACCGGATATTAATCAGAAAAAAACAGGGTTTGAGAACCGTAGGCTAGATGGTGGTAAACTTCGAACAATTATAAACAGCCATGTGGTCTATGCACGTACCCGACACGGGTCTTGTTATGCGATATACAACAAGGGAAAATTCTTTAGCAAAAAGAATGATGTATAGTCGCTAGGCTGCGGGACTGAAAAAAAGTTAATAACAGAGGTACATTTCGGCAACAAAACATCTAGTATTCAAAAGGATGTCTCTACAAAACACATAATTAAACTGAAAGCCTACAATAAAACATTTAAAACAAACCAGTTTTTTGTACAAATGAACCATCTGGACTGAAAAGCATCAGATCAGCACTACAAACAGAGCGCGAAGATAAAATACTGCAGGTGAAACGCACATAGATGCCGACACGGCCGTCTCACCTCCTTAGGCGTCAACCTGACGCAACTAATTAAAAACTAACCTTTTGGAGTCCGATGCTTGTTTCGATGTTTCGACTGCAGAGGTGAAAGAGTTGCTGGACTGTTGCTGTTGTTGTTACCGCTATTGTTTATTGGTGTTGTATCAGACAGGCGGCAGTACCCCCAAACGGCTGTAACTGGAAGCTAACTAAACTCTGCGTCATATGCTGCCAGGAGAGCAATACTATGGCTTATGCAGTTGAACACTGTTTCAGCATCTTCCGCTTGTTAAACTGGGGCTCCGAGCTCTGGCACAAGTGCCCTCAATCAATGCTTCATGCCTGAGATTGGTCACCTGTTGTTACGCGCCTCCGATAGATGCATAAACACAGGCGAAAATTAATGTCACTCAGGAAGGCGGTCTCGAGCGTTGTTTATCCCCTATCCAATTAGGTCAGCTGCCTATTCACAGCAGCAATCCTCTGTATGACCTCTTCGAGCAATCTTCGCAGCTTGTGTTCCTGTTGTCCGAACATGACGAAGTTCGTCAGCCCGGTGAGGGGCGGACCAAGGAGAGGGCAGAATCAAATATAGCTGCTGCCGCTGCGTGCGTACACTATAAAATAAAGACATCGCAGCGATCGCATCGTATTGCAAGTTACCTATCGACTTTAAAACCTGACGATCGATATCCAGAGCACCAGCTGCACGTTAGTATATCGGCACCTCAGGGCTACTCGACGGTGGAACTTGCATCTCACGGCCGTGCAACCACCACTGGACACAATGCGTGCGTTTGCCATGTTCGTTGTCAGCTGTTTTTACCTTATGCATGGTTGCTCGATGGTGAATCTTTCGTCACCCGATGACATCACCACTGACCCTCCGAGCTCCCCGAACCACCATCACAGGCCGATGGCGCAGCCCTTCCTGGCCGCGCTGCAGCTATCCGCTTCTACCATGCCTCGGCAACGCCTCACTATCCCGCAGCAGGATAGTCTCCTGCTGCGGAAAAACGCAGTGGCGACAAAGCTTTGGTCTGTCATTGCACAACACTGTAGTGGCAATACAGACCAACGACAACTTGCTGCAAGATCATCATTACAACACTCGTTCTGGGGACAACTTGGCACCACAGCTCACACGCAGTGGACTTGTGAGAAACGACCGAAAGTTCGAAGTTGTGTCCTTGACCGTTGAGCCTTCGAATGACGTCAGTACTGGAGTAACTAAAGACCAGAGCCAACGCCAGGGGAAAACGGTGCCCATTGCTGTTATTGAACCCGCAGCCAGTATCAAGAGTTCAACATTGACAAACCCACCAAAAGCGATTTGCCTTTACATCAGGGAGGAACGCGACGTGCAAATTGCTTTTGCGGTTGTTTGTTTAGTTACGTATGTAGTAGTATTATTTTCATGTGTTTTCGCTCTGAGACGAAGCAAGGGCGAAAGCCTCGAGGGCCTCCGAGAACATTGGCTTTACGGAAAGGCGTACGGAGATAAGTTCGTCGCTGCATGGCCTTGAGTTAGGCAGTTTGACTGAGGCCCTTCTGACAGAGCGATGCGCTACATAAAAATGCTGCTATAAAAGCGTGCATGTATGACTTAAGCACTGAACAGATATAATCTTATTTAGTAATACCCGATAATACAAATACACTCTGTAGGAGCCAATATTGTATATGTAAAATAAACGCGTATGTTTTTTATATGGGCTTGTGTTGTGATTTTCCTATATAGGAGGTTTCCCTTCCTATCTCCCTAAAGGAGACCCACGTAGCTCTCCGCGGACCTTCTAAAGCACTAGGCTTAGACGGAATTTGTCTTTCGTCCCTTCGTAAACTCCCGTTAGAAGTCGTCTGTTGTCTAATTAACATACTATTAATTAGCGATATTGCCTCAGCCCTAAAATTAACAATGCCACATCCCCAAGCGATCTGCGACCCCTATCTATTAGTGCATACTTACAACGAACGCTTAACAAAATTCTCTCTAGACGCCTCCAGAACTCTATTAAGCTTCTCCCAATCCAGCGAGCGTTTCTCCCCTATAATGGTACCTTCGAGAATCTTGCGGTTCTAGATGGTATCCTTAATGCCAAGTCTGTAGGACGTGACCTCAGACTCGCCTCAATCGACCTCCGTAAGGCGTTCGACATGGTGAGTCGTCATGACTCCGTCCTGTGGTCACTCCGGACTCGCGGATACCCGGAAGTATTCATTAATTATATCGAACGCTTGTACCTCTCATCTAAAACTCTCATAGAATTTGGACAAGAATGTCGCATATTTCGGCCAACTAGGGGTGTTAGGCAGGGAGATCCTCTGCCCACCCTTTCATTTAATCTAGTTCTCGACGATATTCTTTCAAAATTAGACGAAACTAATATCGGGTACCAACTTACTGATGACTTCCGCCTTATGGGCTTGGCCTTTGCGGATGATCTCATTCTCCTAGTCTCCACGAAATCTACTCTTCAACGGCTCCTTATTATTGCGGACCCACTTTTGAAATCCCGAGGCCTGGAAATTAATACTAATAAAAGCTTTACTATCTCCCACCTATTTAATAGGAAGGAAGGTAAAGGTTTTATCAATACCGTACCAGAATTTAACGTTGGAGATCGGCAATTGCCAGCTAAATTTATGAGCGATCGATGGAGATATCTTGGAGTCGACTTTGACAGCAATGGCTGAGTTGAGTCCACCAAGGATATACTTCTTAATTTACTTAACAGACTCACGATAGCTCCCCTTAAACCCCACCAGAGACTCATATTTTTAAAAGACTTTCTCATTCCCCGTCTCCTATACAAACTGGTCTCCGGTCCCAGATCATCTTACGCACTCCTTAGCGACCTAGATAAAGAGATCAGAAAGATTGTTAAGTCGAAATGGCTTAAGCTCGAAAACTCGGTGCCAAACGCGTACCTGTACACGCACACAGCACACGGCGGTCTGGACATCCCCTGTCTCCAAACATTCATTCCCAGACTCCGCCTCTCCCGCCTGACAGCACTACAACACTCCACGCACCTTGGGGTCCAATGGACGCTAATCACCGAGCACTTCAAAAAAGATCTTGCGAAAACAAGACTTCTTTGCGAGCGCTTGGGAACCTCCATGGAGACAGCTACACAGGAGACCGATTACTGGTCTCAACAACTACACAACACGTTTGATGGGGCACATTTTAAAAAAGCACACAAAACGCCCTTTGTACATTACTGGTTTAAGGGTATGCCCTACCTATCTGGTAAGGAGTATTTAAACCTACTAAAGCTCAGGATCAACGCACTACCAACGCGTGCCAGATTGGCCAGGGGATGCCCGGGCTACAACAAACGTTGTAGGCACGGGTGTCATGCGCCTGAGACGTTGGCTCATGTCGCTCAGATGTGCGATACAACACACAAACAAACCATAACGAGACATGACGACGTCTGTGATCGCGTGGCGCGTCTTCTCCGCAAAAAGGGTCATGAAATGGTTCGTGAGCGAGTATTCCGTCGACCGGGCGCACCGGGTGTAAAGCCCGACCTCGTAATAACAACACCTAACTAGGTCTGGGTTTTAGATGCCGAGGTTTGCGGCCCAAACCGTGACCTGGCAAAAGCGCGGCAGGACAAGATCACCAAATATGACGTCGAGTTCCTAAGAGCGGCGCTCCCCGACCCGCAAAAACCTCGCAGATTCGGATCCATCACTATCTCTATGAGTGGTGTATGGGACCCCGAATCTGCGAGGACGCTCTTGGGGCTCGGCGTCACGAAGAGGAATCTTATGGACCTCACCGTTTTAACTTTGCAAGGAACCTTGAGGATATACCGCTCGCACCGGGTCCATAAGAGCGGGGTCTACCATCAAGCAAGGACACGGACAACTGATTCTTAACTTCACGCGACACGTTTTTACCACAATTTGTATTAAGGCGAGCACTGCTGAGTGTGCAAACGTATTGTAATTGATTAATAAATCATCACAATATTTTCTATATATATATATATATATATATATATATATATATACGTTTCAATTTTTAAGCAATACATATCTAGTTTGTATTGCCAATCTAAGGCAATACAAATTGGAACTCCAAGCTTGTTTGCGAAGTTTAAGAATTGTTTACTGTTAACTAACTGTTGTTACTGTTAAGTGGCGGCGTGGTCTAGGGCACTAGTGCGCTAGTCATGGTTGTCATCTACCGAATTTTCTTCGTTGTTGACCGAATTTTCTTCGAGCGATGCTCATTGAGAATAGATGATAAACCATACCGCTGAGAGTCAGCGGCCATGCTGCCACAGGGACTGTTGGGGAAATCCTAGATATCTTAACATGTCTTCCCTCGGTGCATTGAAGATATACCTCAGGTTAAGTTCCATGCCCGTAGGAGACGGGGGATAGTCTAGAATTAAAAACTAGACTATCCCCCGTCTCCTAGGGGATAGTCTAGAATTAAAAACAACCTCCTTAAAAAAAATTTTTAATTCTAGACTGTTAACTAGTAGGCGCTAGAAACCAGGCGACATTTTCAAGGCTAGGCTTTAAGCAAGTGAGGTTTAAGTTAGTTTTTCCCCACAATTTCAACAGTGTCTGCATCTAAATAGAACCATCCAAGTAGTTAATATAATGAAGGGAATGAAAATTAAGAAATAAGTAGCGCTATCATTCTCACGCGATTCAAAAGCAATTATGAACCTACTTAGTTACTAGCCGTTTCTCTAAACTTAGCGTACTCTAAACTTATCAAGCCTGATAAGTTAAGAGTACGCTAAGTTTAAAGAAACGGCTAGGGCGAAGCGTATTTTAATAATGGATAAGCTGGGTTCGGCAGGCCGACCTTTGCGAGCCGTGGTCAACGGATCAGAGGTGCTTTTGTGCGAGGTTTGGGACTTCCGCACGCTTCGTAAGCATCACCTAAAGCGACATATGCTTACGCGCACCGGTCAAAAGTCTTTTAAATGTCCGTATTGTGACTTCAGATGTGCTTGCGCAGACTTCCTTAAGCAGCACGTCGTGCGCTACGCTAAAGAGAATCCCTTCTTATGTGATCAATGC
Source organism: Dermanyssus gallinae (assembly GCA_003439945.1). Classification (NCBI taxonomy): domain Eukaryota; kingdom Metazoa; phylum Arthropoda; class Arachnida; order Mesostigmata; family Dermanyssidae; genus Dermanyssus; species Dermanyssus gallinae. The sequence continues at coordinate 48,991 of QVRM01007083.1, read as the reverse complement.
GGCGAGGTGTCTCAGAACGATGTCGATCTTCAAGAGCATAAAAGAAGCCAGTACAACATCAATGTTCGATCTGTAGTAGGATTCTACCAAGCCACAAAACACTGCGCTGTCAAGAGCGCACTCATCAGTCATATAGATGCAAGTTCTGTGCGTTTTCTTCAATATACGAGTCAAAAGTAAAACGTCATGAACGCTCAATCCACAGCCGAACCGACGCAGGCCTGGTTATCCAAACTTGATTGACTTGGGCAGCAAAAAGCTAGTAGAAGACAGTTGTAAAATATTTTCTACATTGCCAAGTACGCTTTGTGTACATTCCGTATATGTAAATAAACTATGTTGTAAAAATGACTATGCTTAATGTTTACTGCTATTAAACACAAAATTGTGCAGCTTAAAACCTCTTAAAATAAGTCACCCGTTCTAATGCTATTTGCGATGTACGCTGAAATCCAGCTTCCTGTCTGTCATTGAATCATTACACAAGGTTAACGGTAGTAGAATAATAGAACAAATATACATATGTATGTCTATGTAGAAATGCGCTTGTGCGCGCGTATGTATTAACACGTTATTGCCCTTTCGGGGATCTTAAATTACAATAATTACAAAATAAATTACAACGAGCAGGCCATTTATTTAGTATATTTAGATTTCTAAATGCAGTCCCCTGCCCTGTAATCATTTTATGTAAAATTACGTTCTAGAGCTTGTTTTTGCTTCATCAGTTTATCTTCCTAGCAATAGTTACTTGTGTCTGTGTAGGCTTGTAAACAATTTCTTATATTTTGTATAATGTCGTGTACCCGTCAATGTGGGGGGGGGGCTACTACGTACATAGATAAGGAAAAAGTGCTTTAATTCCACAATACATCTTCTCAGCATTTGCCTTAACCACTTGTTAGTGCGTATAAAAACTACCACTATCTACTTATATTTTCTGTTTGTTGCACATTTTATCGCATGCCCGCTGTAGAAATTATATTCTACGCAATAATACATAAAATGAAATATCCGTGTGGTGTATGTATATATATATATATATATATACTATATATATATATACCGTGGGGATATTTAATTGTTCTGGTCGTGGTAAATATCGGTCAATATTTCGCTATCGTCTAACCTCGATCTCTTGCTGCTAGGACGGTCGCCCCTACGTGGACATTGCACTCCTTACGGAGACCTAACAGCGGGAGAATATCAATAATATTATATATCAATAGTATGCATATCAATGATATGCGAAGGTTCCACCGGGTGGCAGTTCTACCTGTTGGAGGCCGTAGCAGACCAGTGGGTGGATTATCAATCTACCTACGTAAACGTTTACCGCCGGCGCAATGTGTGAGAAACGATTTCTGTGTGGGCCTCTCATCTATGAGGGTGAACATTGTTGTCTTCTACCTCCCCCACATCTTGACTCGGCAGAGATCGCTGACACGGTGATTTCTGGTTTATCAGGTTTCGACCTGTCTATGCCAACCATCGTCGGTGGCGACTTCAATACCCGTATTGATAGTGGGGCTTCTAGGGGTAAAGGAGAGGTGCTGCTCCAGTTGGTGGAATACCTTGGTCTGAGATGTGCAATTGCACGCGAAGACCACACGGAAGCAGACAGAAGCTTACAGAATAAGTCATAACGGAAGCAGCACCATTGACCTACTGTATCACAAATTTGTCGATGGCAAAGTTAAAAGCTTTAAGTGTTCTCGAGATGGCTGCAGGGAAGCACCTACTGGTGCCAGCAGTCGCAAATATTCCAGATAACAGCGAACCCATCCACACTTGGTTGCGACGAGGCATGTTGACCTTTCACTTTTGGAGGTTAATAGCCTCGGGGTGGGCTGTGATGTGGATACTTGCTGTGAACTGGTAAAGAAAACTATGAGAAGTGCAGTCAGGTGGAAGAGACTGGGGTAAAGAAAATCACCACAGTAGTTTTCTCAGGCTTGCTGTGACGCCCACCGTGGGGTGCTTGAGCTCTTGCGTCAAACGAGAGTAAGGGCACCACCGCAGCTGCTAGCCAGACGCAGGATTGACTACTTTAACAGTAGAAAGGCTTATATAAAGCTCTTAAAGTGTCTTGACCGCAAGCGTGAATACGCTAAGCGGGACAAAATCCGACTGCTTGAAAAAGCAGAGCGCAAGCCCTCAGCCTACGTTGTATGGCCTTGTAGGGGGGCGAACCACCTGCTCAACGACGAACAGGTAACGAGTCACCTGACCGGTCTTTTATATAACTGCGAGACGGTACGCCTGGCCCTAATGATTGAGCACCCGCTTACATTGGAGCAAGAGACCATAGACCTGCCCTTTGAGGTAGAAGAAGTAAGTCAGGTTCTGCAGTCTCTTCCGAGAGAAAAGAGTGCGGGGCCAGAATAGGTGTACTATAAACACGGGGTGCAGTCTGAGCCACTATTGGCAAATCATCTTTGTGATTTCTTTAACGAGATCATGAATAGGGGTCAAATGCCAGGAGTCTGGCATATCGCAAGGCTTTCTTTTTTATTTAAGGGCAAGCATGGTGATGATAGACGAGACGCAAACTTATATCCTGGTATAGCGTCTGAAAGGACGCTGAAGAAGATCTTCTGTAAATTGGTCGAAGGCTTTGACGCAGTCTTTATTGATCATATCCGATGGGAGTTCCAGAAAGCCACAGTTATAAAGTACGCGGATGACATAGTGGTCGCTCATCACGACTGAGTGCCATCAAGCGCATCCCTTCTCTAGCGGAGGAGCTTCAAGGGGACTGGAGACAAACACCATGAAGACCAAGGCTATGAAATTCAGAAAAGGAGGTCGATTGGCTGCTAGAGACGTTATACGTTGCGGCGGCCAATTCTTGGAACTCGTCAACTCTTACCGGTATATGTTGGCTTCGGCTTGATTATACCGGGACGACCTTTACTGCTCACATCGTCGAGACAGCGCACAACCCTAATCTCTTTTTATGGAGAGGTAGACGACGCTCGGCAACTGTCCGTCCCGACGGCAGCGGCACTTTTCTACCTCAAAATTGTTCCAACGCTGATGTATGGTCTTGACAGAGTATGGGAACACCTCATTCGGGCAAATTTTGGTTTGCTAAAAAGGTGTTTCACAATGTACATGAAGCGAATACTTTGCCTGTCAATGCAGGCAGGGGCCGATTTGTGTACCTACTGTCTGGCTATGCACCGGTTGTTGGGATAATTCGATTGAAGTTGAAGACAGTACAGTACTATTTGAGAGCTTCATCTCAAGATGGGAAAATAAAGTTGAACAAGCCCGACGAAAGGTTGACGACTTAGATATTTTTAGTGCCTCTCACCTCTGGTCTGGTCTTGCATGTGACAATCGCCATGTCTTCATCAGATACATAGTTCATGGGTATCATCACCTGGTCTGTTCGAATACGAGCTTCCACGATGAGTACACGGAGTGCATCTGTCGACTGTGCTCTCAGGCGTGTACGAAGTTTCATGCGTCTGCCTGCCCGGCCCTTGCGAAGAGATCACTGCACTGCCTCTCTCGAATAACATGCCGCGAGCAGCTGACGGTATAATTATCTATGTTATATGCACACTAAATATGAGTGAAATAAATATGACGATTAAATTACGGTGCCACTGAGATTACTACTGCTATAGGCGTGCTATAGTGCAGAGAGAGAAGGCGCCAAAAATCGCACTTGTTTGCATAATTTAGATTATCTTAAGTACAATGAAGCCAAATAACGGGATAGCAGAGAAGCAGATCAGATGGACAGCAAAGGCGACAATGGCGACGAATCTACCGTGCTCTTCGCTCTTAACATTAGACGCCCTTTCCACGCTCTTCTTGTTGCAAATGAGCTCATTCACTCTGCGGCTCATGTACCTTCTATTTTGGTGTACTGTAAATTGGTCAAACTATGATTTGCGCCTTGACATAAGTTGTTAGGGATGTGTTGGTGTTGTCTGCTGGCGCCCGTCCTAGGAGCAAGAGACCGATGTTAGACGATAGCAAATGTTGATCGATAACTTTACCACGATCAGAACGAGTAAATATCTGCGCAGTGTATATATATATATATATATATATATATATAGCGCGGACATTTGGATTGCGTTTTATGGAATGTCAAAAGCCCGAACACTTAATGAGTATTAATCAGCATATCAAGTATCAGGTTTTCCGGATATAGATTCTACAGCGGGCATGCAATAAAATGTGTAGATAGTGGCAGTCTCTATACGCAGTAACAGGTGGTCAAGGCTAATCGCTAAGAAGATGTATTGTAGAGATAATACACTTTCGCCTAATCTGTTTACGTAGTACCCCCAAACGACGAGTACACGACATTGTACAATATTTAAGAAAGCACATACTGGCCTACCAGACAAAAGTAACTATTGCTGGGGAGCTAAACTGCAATGAAGCAAAAACAAACTCTAGAACGCAATCCTACATGAAGGGATTACAGCATAGGACGGCATTTAGAAATCTAAGTATACTAAACGGTTGGCCTCATGTTGCTCTTTAGTTTAAGCATGACTATAACATTATTATTAAAGCCTAGGACAATGCCAGGGGAATCCAGCGGCAGTAAGCCGCCTGACAGCTTGGATATCTCCAAGCTCAGGGGCGCAATTGCCAAAGAGACACCAATCGCAACCCAAGCCGGTGTCTCGAAGCCAGTCGGCAGCAGGGCTTGTGACGCATCCTCTGAAGTATCACAAGTCGACCATAGTAGAGGTGCCGAAACGTCTGAGATTGTAGAAAAAGGTGTAGCGCCAGGGTGTAAGCGAAAAAAGGTTACAGGTTGCGATGAACCTGACGAACCATTCACGCTGGTGGTGTCAAAGCGTGAGCAGAAGACTATATCCCGCGAGCAACGTCAGTTGGACAAACTGAGAGAGGATGCGTCTAGCGGTCTATTCAACGCCTTTAAAGTGGTCATTCGGAGAAAAGCGGACGAAGATTCTGCTTCAAATGAGTTTGCTGATTGTACATTACTGCGGTTTTGTAAGGCTATTCATTCCAATTGCCCTGACTGCAATATATCAAGCAGTAAAGCCGCTATATCCGTATGGGTAAACTCAGAAGATGCGGCCAGAAAGCTTACGCAACTTTCTGCAATAGGGTCGATACCCGTCACGGTGACCTGCCCAGCCTTAACCTCATTCAAGGCGAGAATTCAAGGCGTCGATGTTGCATTTACAGACGACGAGATACGCGAAGAGCTATCAGATTGCGGTGTGGTGCACGCTCGACGGTTATTCCGCACAGGACACGCGGGTAAAACCCCACTCAACAAAGTGATCCTGACGTTTGACCGCCAACCGCCTTTATCTGTCTTCCTGGGGTACAAAACCCACTCAGTCGTACTGGAGCCTGATCAACCAAAATTGTGCTATAATTGCCAGCGAGTGGGGCATCTAGCGGACAGGTGCACTCTTCGCAAGGCCTGCAAAAAATGTGGAGGATCTGATCATTTGGCGTCCAGTTGCACCAAACAATCGAAATGTGTGAACTGTGGTGGCCCTCACGCGGCCGGATCGCCTTCTTGTCCGCGTGTGGCTTATCTTCGTGAGCGTAACAGGATTATCATGGAGGCCAGACTTCTTCAGCAAGTTAAGGCAGCGCACCCGAGTGCATCGATTACGGAAGGTCCTGACGTCACAGGCACTGCCGCAGAAACCGCACAAACTGGTTGTTCTAACAATAGCAAAGCTTCCTACGCAGCAGTTCTCAGGGGCATATCTGCCACGAAAGAAAGCACCTCGCCTCAGCTGCTTCTTCCTAATCCGCGGCCGTTACCAAAGCCCAAACAAAAGCGAGCCAAGGCATACAGGAGTCGCCAAGTTCGGCCGCGGCGCGCTTCTAAATTTATCACGAAGAGAAAGATCCATCCCAAGACGCCGCGCAGAGACGTTGGAGGCGCCTTAACGGACGTCGCTCGGATGCTAGAGGGCATCAGTCCTGATTTGGCGGCAACTTTGAAGACAATTGCAGAGGTCCTAAAACCTCTCCTGGCCCTCCTTCCACTTGCAGAGAAGCTTAAAGCTTTCACATCATAATGCCAGACAACGAGATCCCAAACGGAAATGAGGCCGATCATGCTTTTGTTGTCGGTGACCCCAACAGGGCAACATGTCCTGTGTGTAGAGTTGTCTTCACGAGGAGGGGTCTCGCCAGACATATATCGGTCAGACACGCCGATAACGTCAACAGGCCGTCCACATCCCACCAGACTCGGGCAGAAGACTTTGATGTTAACACACTACTCATCGATATCCAGGCAAACATGCGTCATGCCAAACTGTTACGCATTTCACCTAAATCTGTGCGGTCCACTGTTGCGGAGGAGCTCACTAAGGTCTTCCTAAATGTCGCCAAGGACAACGACCTCTCCGCCTGGTACTCCTTGTTCTCCTTCGCTCCGGTCGTGTTGCGACTCCCTCGGGCCAGAAAGGATGCTCAATCCCTGTCTATTCTGATCAGGAAGAACCTACGCGACTTTGCGTCGGGATTAAGGCTTAGGGATCTGACACACGAGGGATCAGGACGCAAAATGATGGCCCACCTCGAGGATGACCTTCTCAGACGAGTGAAAGTCAAGCTGTCGGAAGGCGATATCTCCGGTGCTGCCAGATTGGTGAGCTCTCAGGATATGCTAGCGACAGCCAACGAACATACAGAAGCTCTCCGTTCCAAACATCCAGATGCGCCTACGGATCTCTCCATGCCCACACCACCGGCAGTCACACTGCTTTCTTCAACCTCACGGGAAGAGATACTAAGTGCGATGAAGACATTTAGCAGAAGTTCAGCTGCCGGCTTAGACTTCATACAACCCCGTCTGTTGCAGGACTTATTGTCTGGTGCGCTGGGCAGCACGGCCGGTCGACTGGCGGACGCCATTGCTAAAGTGGTGGATGTACTCAGATGGGGTTCGCCCCCGTCTTGTCTTTTACCGCTCATCTTTGGGGCAAGGATGTTTGCATTAAAAAGAAAGATGGCTCATTACGTCCGATCGCTTGTTCCTCAGTCGTTCGCAGACTGGCGGCCAAGATCGGCTGCTACGATAATAGGGAAGCTATTTCAGCAACTCTTGGCCAACACCAGCTAGGATTCGCTACCCCGGGGGGTACAGAGGTAGTAGTCCACTGTGCTCGTGCATTTTTGCAATCGCGCAAATTGCCAACGGTGATGGTTAAGCTGGACTTCCGCAACGCCTTCAATAGCGTCCGGAGGGATCATTTGCTTCGAGCCGTCAAGTCGTGGGCACCATTACTGTTTCACCAGACGAACCTGGCCTATGGTTCAGAACCATCCCACCTGGTAATGCCCCACAACACTATGCTATCGCAGACAGGTCTTCAGCAGGGCGATCCCCTGGGTCCTCCACTTTTTTGTTTGTGTATTAAGGAATTGGTGGATTCACTGCAGTCCCCCCTTAATGCCTGGTACTTAGATGACGGTATTCTGGGCGGCGACCTCCCGACCGTACTTGACGACATACGGAAAGTTATTGAATTTGGTGCTATTAGCGGTCTGACATTGAACCCGGTTAAATGTGAAGTACATGTTACAGCTCACAACGAAGTTGAGCCTGTAGATTTAACTAACCTTTTTGACTTACTTCCGGGCTGTCGTGTAGTGGACAAGGTTAACCTGGAGCTGCTAGGTGTCCCTTTATTGCCAGAAGGCATTGCAAAGGCATTAGACAGTCGAAGAGACAAACTTGACTTCGCGGCAAGCAGACTACCCCAATTGGGGGCCCACTGCGGCTTATTCCTTCTTAGATCCTGTTTTTCAGCCACGAGGTTAACACACCTGCTTAGAGGTTGCAACCTGTTTTTATCACAAGAGCTCATACAGCCTTTTAATGGACTTAGCTTAGACATTTTAGAGATCATACTAAATCTTAAGCTGACCGCTGCGGCAAGGGAACAGGTAATGCTCCCGGTTTCTTTAGGCGGCCTAGGTGTGCCGGACGCGGTCATGACGGCAGGACCTGCAATCGTGTCGTCATTGACCCAGGCCACGGACAGGGTTAAAGCATTATTGGACAGTGATGGGTGGGACGCCTATAACAGGGAACTTCAAAGACTGACCGACGAATTGTCGTTGTTATTTGATTCACCTCCCGACGTTAGGGCTAACCAGGGCAATTGGACAACCCCCTTACAAGAAAAGCGACTAGCAAACTTGATTAATAGAGCATCGTCTGTTGCCGATAAAGCCAGGCTTCGAGCTGTTAGTAGTCAAGGGGCTGGGGCTTGGCTACACGCCTTACCATGTCCTCGAATTTGGACTCTGTTAGACGACGAGACCACGCGCATAAGCGCAGGGCTGCGGCTTGGTGTTAACCTAGTCGTGCCCCATGTCATGCGCGTTAAGTGCAGGCCGACGAGCACGTCACTCTGCTCTAAATGACACCTTTAGTCGCGCACTTCGATCTGGCGGCTTCCCATGTGTTTTAGAGCCCCCGGGTCTATCGAGGGATGACGGAAAAAGACCTGACGGCGTCATTTTGACGCCCTTTGAGCGTGGCCGCATGCTTGTTTAGGACGCAACTGTAACCGACTCATTAGCCCCTTCGATGGTCGGTGCAGGTGCGGACCGAGCAGGTCATGCTTCCAGGTTAGCTGAGGCTAACAAATGCAGGAAATATTCCAGTGTGGATTATCCGCACGAATTTTGTCCGTTGGCGTTCGAGACTATGGGAACTGCAGGCCCCCTTACGCTCAAACTGATTCAACGCGTAGGCAGAAGCCTTAATCTTTCGACAGGAGACTCGAGAGCATCCGAATTCTTGCGTCAGAGGCTGTCGCTTGACATCCAACGAGGAAATGCAGCGTCTGTTCGGGGCACATTGCTGAACTGGGCTAATCCTGGGTTAGAGAACCCGTAATCACACGTTCGCACGGAGACAATTGTCCACTCCAAAGTGCTAATATAACGAACTTATATAAATAAATTCCTAAATATCATGGAACAGCATGTTTAAAAGTATATATATATATATATATATATATATATATTATTGTTGTAATTTAAGATTACCCAAAAAACTTAACGTGTTGATATATACGCACATACAAGCGCATTTCTATATAGACATGTATATGTATTTTATTTTCTATTATTTTAGTACTTTTCACTTTGTGTGTGACACTTTCACAATGTGTATTGTTCTAGTACTTTTCACATTGTGTAACGATCAAATGACACGCATGTAAGCTGGATTTTAGCGTACCACGCAAATAGCGTACGAAAAACGGGTGACTTAATTTAGGAGGTTTTAAGCCATACAGTTTTTACGCGTGTCTAATAGCAGAAAAACATTAAGTATAGGTATTTGTACAACATAATTTATTTACACATACGGAATGTACAAGAAGCAGAGGAGTGAGGGGTCGTGAAACTTTTGCCGAGAACAAAGGATCCCCAACTAGAATCATTAGCTTGTTTCACGTGTAAGCGAATGTGGAGATCAAGTTTTTAGTCTAGCTAGACAGTCAACGTTACGTTCGATTCCTATAAGGATCAAAGTTCACTCTAAAAAGGTTTCCCTCCATTCCTTATTAAAAAAAAGTCTATTTTAACCCAACCTGGGTGTTAATAAACCAAAATATATTTCCCTATTATTCAAAAAAGCAGATATATGAAAGCTACACTTGAAAAAGTATGGAAAAAATTATAATGTTTCTGTGTTTGTAAAGTTCTTGATATCATTTCCCATCCTAAAGCAAACTGGAGTCGAGGTGTCGTGGGTATGCTTATAAAAATTGTTAGATTAGCAGCTCGATCGATTGCAGGACCCCTAACTACAATTATGAATTATTATTTTGAGTCTAACCTGACTTCACGGGTAAAGGATATGGTGGTTGTTCCTTTATTATTGGAAAGTAGTGGACGAGACCGCGCAGCCAAAATTTAGGTCCACCTTGGTTTTTGATTAGGTGTCACCGATCACTGAGGAACTCTCAATGGTAAGGTAAAATCGACATGTGGTGTCGATCAATTTCCTTCAGCCTAACCAGTTCGGCTTTTGCAGAAGTTGATCGACTGACCTCGCGTTAGCCCATTTATCGCAATGGTTGGCCGACTCGGTCAAGGCGCATGAGTTTTGTCTCGAAGTCTTTCCTGACGTAGTTGCTGCTTTCAATTGTCCTAATCATTTCTTTCTATTCCAGTTGCTCGCTCAACTGGACTGCTCCGGAGCTCCCAGGAGAGAATCCCCTCCCAACGCTCAGAATCAAATTTCGCTCGTCCAAAGTAGTATCTCCTAATTGATTGGATAATCCGAATCTGACATCAGATTCGGATCATCTTCGTTCAGTTCGTTGGTTCTCTCTCGGGGCTCTCGCAAATACGTTAGTGCGTTGTCTTAATCTAAGATTTCTCCAATTCTGATATTGAGACGGGTGCAATATTTATCGCATTTTATGGTCAGCCAGAATAAGGTTCACCGCTAACACTTTTGGACTGCTACAAAATATTTAAATCACATTAAATTCTAGCGCTACTCCCGGCATCACTTGATCTCCAGGTTCTTTATCAATTCAACAACCTGAGCATACAAAGCTCTATGTGCGGGGCATACAGACTCGTTGCTTGTTTATAATAAATCTCACTCTAAGCTTATCAAGCCTAGTAGCTTCTTAAATGCTTTTGAAGGCCCCCAGGCAAATCCAACACCAGTTCAACTTTTTATTAGAGGAGAGGAATTGAGTCCTGTGTACCCCGACCATTTCTAAATACAAACTACTCCGGAAGTAAGGCGTTCTCCACAGTTGGAAACGTCATAGAGAAAATGTGCTCATCAAAGCTGTAAACGTGGTCAAAGAGAGCATATAGTAAGAATAAAAAAGTACTTCATGTCGATAGACTATTTTGAGCTTACAGTCAGTTTATTTGTATTATTATGATCACAGAGCACTCTTGGTCTTTGTAGTCTGCCTCTTACGGCATTATCTGTGACTCTACAGGTTAAGTACAGAAGAACGCCGTAAGGCGTGTTCATTAACATTTTTCACTAGATCAAACGACGTTTTATCTATACTTCATCTCCTTGTCATTCTCCTAAGTCGTTAGGGACGATAGCAAAATATTGACTGATAACTTTACCACGACCAGAACAATTATGTATCTTCGTATGTATTATACATATCACACGGATATTACAATTGCGTTTTATGGATTATTGCGTAGGATATATTTCATACAGCGGGCACGCGATAAAATGTGCAACAAAAAGGAAATATAAGTAGATTGCGGTAGTCTTTACACGCACTAACTAGTGGTTAAAGCAAATGCTTAGAAGATGTATTGTGGAAATAAAGCACTCTCATCTTATCTGTGTACGTAGTACCACCCCCCCCCCTCTATAGACGGGTACACGTCATCATACAAAATATAACAAACTGTTTACAAGCCTACACAGACACAACTAACTATTGCTAGAGAGGTAAACTGATGAAGCAAAACAAACTTTAGAACGTAATTTTACATGAAATGATTACAGGATTACAAGCATTTAGAAATCTAAATATACTAAACAGTTGGCCTGCTTGTTGTAATTTATTTTGTAATTGTTGTAATTTAAGATCCCCAAAAGGGCAATAACGTGTTAATACGTAGGCACGCACAAGCGCATTTCTACCTAGACATACATATGTATATTTGTTCTATTATTCTACTACCGTTCATCTTGTGAAATGATTCAATAACAGACAGGAAGCTGGATTTTAGCGTACCTCGCAAATAGCATTAGGACGGGCGACTTATTTTAAGATGTTTTAAGCCGTACATTTTTTTAGGTGTGCTTAATAGCAGTAAAACATTAAGCATAGTTATTTTTACAACATAATTTATTTACACATACGGAATGTTTACAAAGCGTACTTGGCAATGTAGAAAATATGTTACAACTGTCTTTTACTAGCTTTTTGCTGCCCAAGTCAATCAAGTTTGGATAACCAGGCCTGCGTCGGTTCGGCTGTGGATTGAGCGTTCATGACGTTTTACTTTTGACTCGTATAGTGAAGAAAACGCAGAGAACTCGCATCTATATGACTGGTGAGTGCGCTCATGACGGCGCAGTGTTTTGTGGCTTGGTAGAATCTTACTACAAATCGAGCGTTGATGTTGTACTGGCTTCTCTTATGCTCTTGGAGATCAGCATCGTTCTGAGTCACCTCGCCGCATTGATCACATATGAGGGGATTCTCTTTAGCGTAGCGCACGACGTGCTGCTTAAGAAAGTCTGCGCAAGCACTTCTGAAGTCACAATACGGACATTTAAAAGACTTTTGACCGGTGTGCGTAAGCATATGTCGCTTTAGGTGGTGCTTACGAAGCGTGCGGAAGTCCCAAACCTCGCACAAAAGCACCTCTGATCCATTGACCACAGCTCGCAAAGGTCGGCCTGCCAAACCCGGCTAATCCATTATTAAAATACGCTTTGCCCTAGCCGCCACGTTGACTAGTATCCATAAATCTGACCATTCCTCGAAATCTGGCGGAGTCGAGTAGGCATTTTGCGGTTGTATAGAAGTTATGGAATAATGTGAAGGCGACAAGGAGCCACTCCAATCCTTCCACTACTTCCTGTATGAGGCAGTTCTGTCTTCCTATCATCGTATGTTGAATTAGTAGAGAGAGAGTAATCAGCTACAGCGGTCCAATGCCACCTAGGTGCGACCTACCGGGCTCCTTGAGCGGAGACCACCAAGTGATTGAGTCATGCGGCCCTCTCTCGCTCTTAGTTTTGACTCGAGAGCGCTCTATCTTATCTAGTTAGTTACGCTCCGAGACAGTTAACTGATTTTATGAATTTGACTGGCCACAAACATTACCATTGCGGCACTGTCTGGTGTACCATTATAACTTTCTACAGGCTCGGTTCTAGCTATGCCTTTCCGCGCATCTACTCGACCGACAATAGCTACTATTTGTTTATTGTATTATAATAAAAAAAAATATACGGATATACATGTGTAGGATATTAACAAATATGGTAAATCTAACTGTCAAACTGTACCGAACAAAATATGGCTAATTTTCTTAATATATGCATTTTGGAAACTTGATTACTCATAGTCACATGTCATCTTATTATGAAACAATTAGCCAATCTTACGAAACAAATTGTTATAAAGATATATTGTTTACAACGTTATTCTGGAATTGCACCCATCTTAAATCGTCAGTAGAAAGCAACTGAAACAGCGTGGGCTATTTATTCATCATCAAGTTACTTTATATAAGGAAGGATTGTAACGGCGGTGGCTTAGGCGGCTAATGCACCGTTCGAAACGAGGCGTTGCCGTGGCAACCTGGCTAGCAAAAACAATCGCAAGTTCGAGCCCCGGCTTTGCTAATTATTTGTTGGACGTGTTTGTCATTGACCTGCTGCTACATACCTCTGCTGGAGGAAGCCCATATAAATTCTAGTACGAGAACGCAATGACGATAGATGCATTTAGACGATATCGTGCCACAGGCAACTTAGCCCATTACGAGCGTCTATAATGTGGTTGTCAGAGCGTTAAAAAATAAATAAACAATTATATCATAGCGCAAATTTTGTTGCGGTTGCTGTCGAAGGAATGTCAAGTTCCAACGTATAATACATGTTGTCGAACAATAATACTATTACACACATTGTTTATTTTGCATAACTTTGCATTTTAAGATGATACATAGTTAGAATATAGTCGTCATTATATATCATTTAAAAACTTCAGCGACCGTCCCACCGAGCGAAAAAGTGCAGACTGCCGATGCGTCTGGCAGCTTGCTGCGTGGTATTTAGCGCATATCTGCGAGCAGAACCGGCAACAACATTGATCGCCAACATGGTGAAATCATTGAATCAAACATACCAAGTGATGATAGCCCTGCACAATGTACCTTGTACACGTGCCGGCCAGTGCATGCCATTCCGTCTTAAAGCTCCCTGGCGAGGTACACATCTAACTGCGCTACCTCTGCCAAGGCTTAGGTCACTTTCCCTGCCACTCCAACAAATATTGCTGAATTGGTCCTGTAAAAGCTGACCTAAGCCTGACTCTGATTGTCTTCACTGCCGGTCCGCAACTTGCTAGCAGGTACATGAAACAATTTCTTGCCATCCGCGGCAAGCAAAGAACACGCTTCAATTCTATTGTGAAACATTTCTTTAGCTGCGCAAAAGTTGCCGTTGAAAGATGGCACCACACCATGTCAACGCTGTAGCTCAACATTGGCACAATCTTAAGCTCAAACAGGCACACTGCCGCACTCAGAGACAGTCGGCAAGGGTTCCTCACTTCTATGTGAATAGAGACAATAGCCGATCGACACCTGTCGTCAATGTGCTGGATGAAGGTGGTTTCCGGATAATGTAGTCTCAGTCCCATATACGGGAAGGACTTGACAAACTTTAATAGCCTTTGTCTTCCGCGAATTTTTTGCAGGCCCTTACGGTCAAGGTAGCTTTCTACGTCGCCGACGTTCGACGAATGTCACCACGGTCCCGATAAGCCACTACTATGTTATCGCATACATAATGGCGACAATAGCCTATTTCGAATCTGTGCCTCTAATACACACATATATATATATATATATATATATATATATATATATATATATATATATATATATATATACAATATTTTTTTTCTAATTTGCAGCGTCTAAAAATGTCCACAAAGTGTTCATATGTTTCTCTTAATAACGTTCCAATATAACGTTTTAATTAAACTCAATTTAATGTTACCAGTGTAATTAGACGTTACAGTATAAACTTTAAGCAGCGTAAGCCAATTGCAGCAAGTGTTCTCTAAGAGCTCCGGTACATGGTTTTCTATGTACAAATACAAAATACAAACTTTGATTTTCTAAATAGGAACAAGTTATTCAATAAGACTATGACAATAAATGTCCAACAAGATAATTTCACAAACGCTAAACTATATATACTGCTGAGTTTTAAATATATATTGTACGCAGACGATCATTGAATATCAACTGCGCTTGATCCCACATCAGTGCACACAACACTGCAGTCCGCGGCGTCAGCCAAGGTGCACTGACAACGGTATGCAGCTCTCCGTTTAAAAGTATTTCGAATTAAAACACAGCTTCCTTGAGAGAAACTACTTAGTGCCAACTGCCTATGGGATGCGGGGTCTTGGAGTCTTAAAATCACCTTTTCCGCTCATATTGAAAAAAAACTTGTCAGCATCTATACTCGTGAATATGTTGTTTCGTTGGTATTGAGCGTACGGTGTATTTTTGTTTGCACAAATCGATTGTGTTGTCTCCTTTTTACTTCTTTATTCTCAAAGAGACCCTGCAGAACCAATTGGTTAAGATAGTGCGCCCTCAAGTGAAGACCGATCAGAGTGAGAAAGAGTCGCGTGGCTTAATCATTTAAGTAATCATTTTTAATAATAATTCATAATTGTAGTCAGGGGTCCTGCAATCGATCGAACTGCTAATCTAACAATTTTTTCAAGCAGACCCATGACACCTCGACTCCAGTTTGCTTTAGGATGGGAAATGATATCAAGAACCTTACAAATAGAGAAACATTATAATTTTTCCATACTTCTTCAGGTGTAGCTTTTATATATCTGCTCTTTTCGAGGTGACCGGCTGTAGTATTACCTAACGTGGTAAAGCAACGGCTTAGCTCATCTGCAATTTCTACCGGATGTGTTAAGGCATTATCCCCTCAAACTTATATCGCGGACGGGAAGTCTACTGAATCGTGTCCTCTATCACAGAACCCGTTGATAAATTTCCGGAATTAAAAGAAGTCCGCAAAAATTTAAAACGATGGCTACAGAATGCTGTCCTTGTAAGCCGACTTCTACGTGGATCTATAACACCTACGATAAGGTTTATAAGAAGAAGAAAGATAAGATAACCGGATAATGATCAGAGAAAAACAGAGTTTTGAGAACCGTAGGCTAGATGGTGGTAAACTTTGAGCAATTATAAACAGCAATTTGATTTATGCACGTACCCGACACGGGTCTGGTTATACGATATACAACAAGGGAAAATTCTCTAGTGGAAAATAATGATGTATAGTCCCTAGGCTCCAGGACTAAAAAAGGTTGACATCAACTCTAAGATGACGTGATTGTCACGGGCCTCGACTGGCGTAGCTACTAACGTCACAGATCGGGCGCTGGCGTGGGTAATCTGAGTCCTTTCACTACTCCTCTGCTTCCTAAGCAGTGTCATGTTCGCAACGTTAGACATAATGGTTGAGGCTAGTTGCTGTAGTTGTAGTGGTAGTGTTGTGGCAGTGGCTGGTGGAGCCGGCACAACGACAATGACGATTGTAAGAAGGCGACGACACGAAATAGTCACCCCGTCGTAAGCTATGTTCCAGAGCACGGGTCCTAGAATCGAGCCCTGTGGGACTCCGGCAGTAACCTCGTACTCCTGCTCCCCTGCAACCAAGCCTCTGTCATCCAGGTAGGATGAAAACATTCGACGGAGGTAGAGGGAAAAGCCCTTCCTCTTTATCGCCTCCACAATTACTTTCCAATTCATTGTGTTGAAGGCATTTTTGACATCCAGGAGGATCAGGAGCACGAATCCCCTTGTTTTAGGGGTCTTCATAGTCTCCTCACGCGCCCGTTTCAGAACCTTCTTTCCGGAAACCGTACTGGGCATCTGACAGGGCGTTCTTTTCCTGAATCTCGTCGTTTAGTCTCTTGACTATCACGTTCTCCAGGATCTTACCCATGGCGTCAATGAGGCATATGGGCCGGTAAGCCGAAGGCCCCGTTTTCCTCCCGGGTTTGGGGATCAGAACCAGGCTTGCCCTTTTCCACAACCTCGGGAATCTCCCCTCTTTCAGAAGCTTGTTGGCAAGGTCTCGGCAGACCTTAGGCCACCTTTTGAGCAGTAGCCTCGCTACCTCTGGGGGAATTCCGTCTAGACCAGGCGCTTTACCGGTTGACAACCGATTTCCGGCGTGTTCGACCTCCTCCAGCGTCACCTCCGGAATGTCTTCCGGGGTGACCGAGAAATCCTCGTTTTCTCTCCGCGGCTGTGCCGGAAAAAAACCAGTTACAGTCTCCCGCAGCACATCCGGGGGGAGTTTCGGGGGAAGTCTCCGGAGTTTGGCCATAACTACTTAGTACGGCAGGCCCTATACGTCGCTCTCCACCGCGTCTATCAGCTCTTTTTTCAAGCATATCCATGACACCTCGACTCCACTTTGCTTTAGGATGGGAAATGATATCAAGAACTTTACAAACAGAGAAACATTATAATTTTTTTCATACATACCATATCTGCTCTTTTCGAGGTGACCGGCTGTAGAATTACCTAACGTAATGAAGCAACGGCTTAGTTCATCTGCAGTTTCTACCGGATGTGTTAAGGCTTTATCCCCTCAAACTTATATCGCGGACGGGAAGTCTACTGAATCGTGTCCTCTATCACAGAACCCGTTGATGAATTTCTGGAATTGAAAGAAGTTCTTACGCAAAAATTTAAAACGATTGCTACAGAATGCTGTCCTTGTAAGCCGACTTCTACGTGGATCTATAACACCTAAGATAAGGTTTATAAGAAGAAGAAAGATAAGATAACCGGATAATGATCAGAGAAAAATAGAGTTTTGAGAACCGTAGGCTAGATGGTGGTAAACTTTGACCAATTATAAACAGCAATTTGATCTATGCACGTACCCGACACGGGGCTGGTTATACAATATACAACAAGGGAACATTCTCTAGTGGAAAATAATGATGTATAGTCCCTAGGCTCCGGGACTAAAAAAAGGTTGACATCAACACTAAGATGACGTGATTGTCACGGGCCTCGACTGGCGTAGCTACTAACGTCACAGATCGGGCGCTGGCCTGGGTAATCTGAGTCCATTCACTACTCCTCTGCTTCCTAAGCAGTGTCATGTTCGCGGCGTTAGACATAATGGTTGAGGCTGGTTGCTGTAGTTGTGGTGGTAGTGTTGTGGCAGTGGCTGGTGGCGCCGGCACAACGACAATGACGATTGTAAAAAGGCGACGACACGAAATAATCACTCACTTAAACTACTAATTCCGTTTGGGCACTGGGGTGCACGAAGATGCGGAGAAATTGTGATAAGGCGACGTAGAATGTGAAAACGACGTCGAGCAGAAGCGTCTGGCCGTGGGTGGGTGGTTGGTGTGGCGGTCGGTAACTAAGTGTTAGCAGGCACCGAGAAGACAACGATTCCCGTAGCAGATATCGAAAATACTGCGTTACAGGGGTTAACCACCGATGGATAACAACAGAACAACGACCTTCACTGTTCACATCGTCGAGACAGTGCGCACAACCCTAATCTCTCTTTGTGGAGAGGTAGGCGACGCCCGGCGACTGTCCGTCCCGAGGGCAGCGGCACTTTTCTACCTCAAGATTGTTCCAACGCTGATGTATGGTCGTGACAGAGTATGGGAACACCTCCTTCGAGCAAACTTTGGTTTGCTTAAGAGGTGTTTCACAATGTACATAAAACGAATACTTTGCCTGTCAATGCAGGCAAGAAGCCAATTTGTGTACCTAATGTCTGACTATGCACCGGTTGTTGGGATAATTCGATTGAAGTTGAAGACAGTGCAGTACTATTTGAGAGCTTCATCCCAAAATGGGAAAATAAAGTTGAACAAGCCCGACGAGAGGTTGACGACTTGGATATTTTCAGTGCCTCTCACCTCTGGTCTGGTCTTGCATGTGACAATCGCCATGTCTACATCAGATACATAGTTCAGGGGTATCATCACCTGGTCTGTTCGAATACGAGCTTCCACGATGAGTACACGGAGTGCACCTGTCGACTGTGCTCTCAGGCGTGTACGAAGTTTCATGCGTCTGCCCTGGCGAGGAGATGACTGCACTGGCTCTCTTGAATAACATGCCGCCAGCAGCTGACTGTATAATTGTATAATTATCCATGTTATATGCATACTAAATATGAGTGAAATAAATATGATTATTACATTACGGTGCCACTGAGACTACTACTGCTAATGGGCGTGCTATAGTGCAGAGAGAGACGGCGCCAAAAATCGCACTTGTTTGCATAATTTAGATTATCTTAAGTACAATGAAGCCAAATAACGGGATCAGATGGACAGCAAGGCGACAATGGCGACGAACCCACTCTGCGGCTCATGTAACTTTTGTTTTCGTGTACTGTACACGAAACGAATGTTGTCGTTGGTCAAACAATGATTTGCGCCTTGACATAAGTCGTAAGAGATGTGTTGGTGTTGCTTGCTGGCGCCCGTCCTAGGAGCAAGAGACCGATGTTAGACGATAGCAAATGTTGACCGATAACTTTACCACGATCACCTTGCAGCTGAATCAAGACGTCAAAACGTCTCCTCGAGTTGAATTTCTTAGTTGCCTGGGTTTCTCCTTACTCATCGCAGACCTAGCCCGCCATGCGCGGGAGGCGTTTAGAAACACCGTCGTCATGTATGCGGATGACATAGTAGTGGCTCACCGAGACCATGGTGCTATTCGTCAAATTATCGGCGACGTAGAAGCTCACCATAAGGGCCTGCAGATAAATTCGCGGAAGACGAAACTTATTAACTTTCGCAGCGTGTGAGGCCATCTTTCGGCGGCACACTTTTCGCATTTTGAAACATGCTTTAAAGTATTTATAAAGCGTGTTCTTTGTTTGCCGCGGACAGCTTGAAACCGCATCGTGTATTTGCTCCCGCGACCAAGTACACGGCGCACCGGCAGTAGAAACAATCAGAGTCAAACCTAGGTCACCTACTACAGGACCATTTCAGCAACTTTTGATGGAGTGGCAGGAAAAAGTAAGCGAGGCCTCGGCAGAAGTAGCGCAGTTAGATGTATAAAAAGATATAATGGTACACCAGACAGTGTCGCAATAGTCATGTTTGTGGCCAGTCGAATTCATAATATCAGTTAACTGTCTCGGAGCGTAACTAACTAGATAAGATATTGCGCTCTCGAGTCAAAACTAAGAACGAGAAAGGGCCGCATGACTCAATCACTTGGCGGTCACCGCTCAAGGAAGCCCCTTAGGTCGCACCTAGGTGGGATTGGACTGCTGTAGCTAATTACTCTCTCTCCACCAATTGAACATACGATGATAGGAAGACAGAACTGCCTTATACAGGAAGTAGTGGAAGGATTGAAGTGGCTCCTTGTCGCGAGTTACAGAAGGCCACAGTTATTATGTACGCAGATGACATAGTGGTCGCTCATTACGACTGGGTGCCATCAAACGCATCCCTTCTCTGGCGGAGGTGTTCTTTGTCTCGAGGGGGCTGGAAATTAACACAGTGAAGACCAAGGCTATGAAATTCAGAAGAGGTGGTCGATTGGCTGCAAGAGACGTTATACGTTGTGGCGGCCAATTCGTGGAATTCGTTAACCTTTTCCGGTATCTGTTGGCTTCGGCGTCTTATATTGGGACAGGCAGACCAGTGGGTGGATTATCAATCTACCTACGTAAACGTTTACCGCCGGTGCAATGTGTGAGGAAGAACGATTTCTGTGTGAGCCTCTCATCTATGAGGGTGAACATTGTTGTCTTCTACCTCCCCCACATCTTGACTCGGCAGAGGTCGCTGACACGGTGAGTTCTGGTTTATCAGGTTTCGACCTGTCTATGCCAACTATCGTCGGTGGCGACTTCAATACCCGTATTGATGGTGGGGCTTCTAACGGTAAAGGAAAGGTGCTGCTCCAGTTAATGGAATACCTTGGTCTGAGACGTGCAAACGCACGCGAAGACCACACGGAAGCAGACAGAAGCTTACAGATTAAGTCATAACGGAAGCAGAATCATTGACCTACTGTTTTACGAATTTGTCGATGGCGAAGTAAAAGCTTTAAGTATTCTTGAGACGGCTGCAGGGAAGCACCTACCGGTGCAAGCAACGAGTCTGTATGCCCCGCACATATAGCTTTGTATGCTCAGGTTGTTGAATTGATAAAGAACCTGGAGATCAAGTAATGCCGGGAGTAGCGCTAGAATTTAATGTGATTTAAATATTTTGTAGCAGTACGGCAGCAATCGCGTTCCTGTTGTCTGAACATGACAAAGTTCGTCAGCCCGATGAGTGGCGGAGCAAGAGCGGGCT
This sequence comes from Dermanyssus gallinae, assembly GCA_003439945.1. Classification (NCBI taxonomy): domain Eukaryota; kingdom Metazoa; phylum Arthropoda; class Arachnida; order Mesostigmata; family Dermanyssidae; genus Dermanyssus; species Dermanyssus gallinae. The sequence goes on along the minus strand of QVRM01007083.1, from coordinate 27,881 downwards.
GGTGAGGACACGAGAGATCTTGAGTAGTTAATTGGGCAAGGGCACGACCAGCTTGCCGACTCAATCAACCCCTCTCTCCACTTCATCGCCTTTCAGTTGGTATATAAAGTATTCGCTACCATGAGCAAATTACTTTTGAGCGATTATGCGCACGCATTATGCCGCGGCGCAACCTAGAACGCGAGATGATACGCAGAGAACAAGAATCGATTTCGGAGTCCATCACAACACGACCACCAGAGTCTTCACCAGAGATTCAAGTCGTCCCGACTTGGGAACAACAAGTACCTTCCAAGTCTTTACCAAAGCTTCACATCGTCCCAACTTCGGAACAACATGTAGCTTCAGATGCTTCGCCAGAGCTTCAAGTCGTGCCGACCTGGGAACAACAAGAAACTACGGAGTCCACCAGATCAGTGGTGCCTGGAACGAAGCTTCAAATTGTCCCGACTTGGAAGCGTCGACCAGGTTTGGGCTCAATCTGTAAAAAATGCCATAGGAGGAAGCGGCACGGACGACGAAATACAAGAAGATGAAGTATAGATAAAACGTCGTTTGATCTAGTGAATTACTGTCAATGAACACGCCTTACGGCGTTCTTCTGTACTTAACCTGTAGAGTCACAGATAATGCCGTAAGAGGCAGACTACAAGTCCAAAAGTGCTCTGTGATCATAATAATACAAATAAACTGACTGTAAGCTCAAAATAGCCTATCGACGTGAAGTACACTTTTATTCTTACTATATACGTAGACATTTGTTGGACCATTTTCACAGCTTTGATGAGCACATTTTTTCTATGATGTTTCCAACTGTAGAGAACGCCTTACTTCCGGAGCAGTTTGTATTTAGAAATAGTCGGGGTTCACCAGACTCAATTCCTATCCTCTAGTCAAAAGTTCAGCAAGTGTTGGGTGTGTCTAGAAAAACATGTACGCCGCTTTTATTGATTGTGTCAAGACTTTTGACAAAACTTCCCGACACTTACTAGTCAATTCATTTTGACGCGTTAGGATAAGTGGTTCTTTCTTACGAGTGTTCTTCAGCATCTTTGCTGGAGACCGCCTTGAAAGAAACACAAAGGTTGAGGTTACCCTTTTTTTTAAAGAGGTTTTGGGAATGCACGATGCACATGCGCCACTAGCAGCCTGCGTCACTAGTGTGAGACTCGCAAACCCACTAAACCCGGATTTCTCCCCACCCCCCCAGGCTCGGTATTACTTTGGCATTACATCGAAGCCGTGGGAGAGGCGTCTCTGCCGTTCTCCTTCAATCAGCTCTATCCCTGACTATCATCCCGCATGTCTACCTGCGGTTGGATAGGGGGATGATAGTCAGGGATAGAGCTGATTGAAGGAGAACGGCAGAGACGCCTCTCCCACGGCTTCGATGTAATGCCAAAGTAATACCGAGCCTGGGGGGGGGGGGGTGGGTATTACTTTGGCATTACATCGAAGCCGTGGGAGAGGCGTCTCTGCCGTTCTCCTTCAATCAGTTGGCCGTTTCCTTGGCTGTCTTAAGTGTCAAAACGGCGTCGAACAGGCTCGTCGCCTGCCTCCATGCCTCCGCCGAAGTCATCATTTGGGCGACCACCTCCTTGACGGGTCGGCCTCTCACAGCGGCTGGTGCTACGTCCCGTGCTTCCCTGAGAGCATCACACCGCAGAACAGTATGCTCTACGTTGTCCGTTTCTCCAGAGTCGCACAGTACGCAAATATTGCTGATGGCCTTCTTGATCCTTGACAGGTAGCTCTGGAACTGGCCGTGTCTGGTCAGAACCTGAGTCGTCCAGTAGGAAAGCTCCCCGTGTCGGCGGTCATACCATACCCTGAGGTCCGTTATCAGACTCTTGTTCCAGCTCCCTGTGGTCACACCGAGTCTTACCTGCGCCCATTCATCATGCCAGGCCGATATGGTAGCACTCCTGGCCCTGGTGAGATTCAGACCTTCGTCTAGATGCATTTTACTTCGTTCAGCCACTAGGAGGTCCCATGGCAGCATTTTGGCTAGGACCAGGAGAGCTTCGGTCGAGACTGTTCGATACGCCCGGCTTACCCTGATTGCCAGCGTTCGTTGAGTCGAACTTAGTGCCCCCCTATTTTTCGCCGTCCGCATTGCCATGTTCCCCCAGACTGGGGCTGCGTATAGCGCCGTTGATTCGGCCACCGAGGCCAGGAGCCTTCTTTTCACCTCAGCCACCCCACCGACCCTAGGCATGATCCGCGCCAGGTTCAGGGAGACCCTTTGGGCCTTTTCGGCCACGTACTTAACGTGTGCCGATCCGGTCAGTCCAGTGTCTAGCATGACCCCAAGGTACTTTACCTTCTTTCTGATTTCTATCGGTTGGCCCGCCATCACGAGGTCGATTCATCATTAATGCCGGTCGACCTCTTTCTGCCTGTTAGGTACATCGCCTCCGTCTTGTCGGGCGCCAGTTTCAAGTGATGGGACTCCATCCACTCGGACACCATTGACAAGGCCTCATTGGCGGCGCTCTCCAGAGCTCTTTCGGTCCTGGCCGTTATCATAAGTGCAAGGTCATCGGCGTACGCCAACGTCTCCACCCCATACGGGAGACCTCGGATCTCGAGCACCCCGTCGTAAGCTATGTTCCAGAGCACGGGTCCTAGAATCGAGCCCTGTGGGACTCCGGCAGTAACCTCGTACTCCTGCTCCCCTGCAACCAAGCCTCTGTCATTCAGGTAGGATGAAAACATTCGACGGAGGTAGAGGGAAAAGCCCTTCCTCTTCATCGCCTCCACAATTACTTTCCAATTCATTGTGTTGAAGGCATTTTTGACATCCAGGAGGATCAGGAGCACGAATCCCCTTGTTTTAGGGGTCTTCATAGTCTCCTCACCCGCCCGTTTCAGAACCTTCTTTCCGGAAACCGTACTGGGCATCTGACAGGGCGTTCTTTTCCTGAATCTCGTCGTTTAGTCTCTTGACTATCACGTTCTCCAGGATCTTACCCATGACGTCAATGAGGCATATGGGCCGGTAAGCCGAAGGCCCCGTTTTCCTCCCGGGTTTGGGGATCAGAACCAGGCTTGCCCTTTTCCACAACCTCGGGAATCTCCCCTCTTTCAGAAGCTTGTCGGCAAGGTCTTGGAAGACCTTAGGCCACCTTTTGACCAGTAGCCTCGCTACCTCTAGGGGAATTTCGCCTAGGCCAGGCGCTTTACCGGTTGACAACCGATTTCCGGCGTGTTCGACCTCCTCCAGCGTCACCTCCGGAATGTCTTCCGGGGTGACCGAGAAATCCTCGTTTTCCCTCCGCGGCTGTGCCGGAAAAAAGACCAGTTACAGTCTCCCGCAGCACATCCGGGGGGAGTTTCGGGGGAAGTCTCCGGAGTTTGGCCATAACTACTTAGTACGGCAGGCCCTATACGTCGCTCTCCACCGCGTCTATCAGCTCTTTTTTCAAGCATATCCATGACACCTCGACTCCACTTTGCTTTAGGATGGGAAATGATATCAAGAACTTTACAAACAGAGAAACATTATAATTTTTTTCATACATACCATATCTGCTCTTTTCGAGGTGACCGGCTGTAGAATTACCTAACGTAATGAAGCAACGGCTTAGTTCATCTGCAGTTTCTACCGGATGTGTTAAGGCTTTATCCCCTCAAACTTATATCGCGGACGGGAAGTCTACTGAATCGTGTCCTCTATCACAGAACCCGTTGATGAATTTCTGGAATTGAAAGAAGTTCTTACGCAAAAATTTAAAACGATTGCTACAGAATGCTGTCCTTGTAAGCCGACTTCTACGTGGATCTATAACACCTAAGATAAGGTTTATAAGAAGAAGAAAGATAAGATAACCGGATAATGATCAGAGAAAAATAGAGTTTTGAGAACCGTAGGCTAGATGGTGGTAAACTTTGACCAATTATAAACAGCAATTTGATCTATGCACGTACCCGACACGGGGCTGGTTATACAATATACAACAAGGGAAAATTCTCTAGTGGAAAATAATGATGTATAGTCCCTAGGCTCCGGGACTAAAAAAGGTTGACATCAACACTAAGATGACGTGATTGTCACGGGCCTCGACTGGCGTAGCTACTAACGTCACAGATCGGGCGCTGGCCTGGGTAATCTGAGTCCATTCACTACTCCTCTGCTTCCTAAGCAGTGTCATGTTCGCGGCGTTAGACATAATGGTTGAGGCTGGTTGCTGTAGTTGTGGTGGTAGTGTTGTGGCAGTGGCTGGTGGCGCCGGCACAACGACAATGACGATTGTAAAAAGGCGACGACACGAAATAATCACTCACTTAAACTACTAATTCCGTTTGGGCACTGGGGTGCACGAAAGATGCGGAGAAATTGTGATAAGGCGACGTAGAATGTGAAAACGACGTCGAGCAGAAGCGTCTGGCCGTGGGTGGGTGGTTGGTGTGGCGGTCGGTAACTGAGTGTTAGCAGGCACCGAGAAGACAACGATTCCCGTAGCAGATATCGAAAATACTGCGTTACAGGGGTTAACCACCGATGGATAACAACAGAACAACGACCTTCACTGTTCACATCGTCGAGACAGTGCGCACAACCCTAATCTCTCTTTGTGGAGAGGTAGGCGACGCCCGGCGACTGTCCGTCCCGAGGGCAGCGGCACTTTTCTACCTCAAGATTGTTCCAACGCTGATGTATGGTCGTGACAGAGTATGGGAACACCTCATTCGAGCAAACTTTGGCTTTGCTTAAGAGGTGTTTCACAATGTACATAAAACGAATACTTTGCCTGTCAATGCAGGCAAGAAGCCAATTTGTGTACCTAATGTCTGGCTATGCACCGGTTGTTGGGATAATTCGATTGAAGTTGAAGACAGTGCAGTACTATTTGAGAGCTTCATCCCAAAATGGGAAAATAAAGTTGAACAAGCCCGACGAGAGGTTGACGACTTGGATATTTTCAGTGCCTCTCACCTCTGATCTGGTCTTGCATGTGACAATCGCCATGTCCTACATCAGATACATAGTTCATGGGTATCATCACCTGGTATGTTCGAATACGAGCTTCCACGATGAGTACACGGAGTGCACCTGTCGACTGTGCTCTCAGGCATGTACGAAGTTTCATGCGTCTGCCCTGGCGAGGAGATGACTGCACTGGCTCTCTGGAATAACATGCCGCCAGCAGCTGACTGTATAATTGTATAATTATCCATGTTATATGCATACTAAATATGAGCTGAAATAAATATGATTATTACATTACGGTGCCACTGAGACTACTACTTCTAATGGGCGTGCTATAGTGCAGAGAGAGACGGCGCCAAAAATCGCATTTGTTTGCATAATTTAGATTATCTTAAGTACAATGAAGCCAAATAACGGGATCAGATGGACAGCAAGGCGACAATGGCGACGAACCCACTCTGCGGCTCATGTAACTTTTGTTTTCGTGTACTGTACACGAAACGAATGTTGTCGTTGGTCAAACAATGATTTGCGCCTTGACATAAGTCGTAAGAGATGTGTTGGTGTTGCTTGCTGGCGCCCGTCCTAGGAGCAAGAGACCGATGTTAGACGATAGCAAATGTTGACCGATAACTTTACCACGATCACCTTGCAGCTGAATCAAGACGTCAAAACGTCTCCTCGAGTTGAATTTCTTAGTTGCCTGGGTTTCTCCTTACTCATCGCAGACCTAGCCCGCCATGCGCGGGAGGCGTTTAGAAACACCGTCGTCATGTATGCGGATGACATAGTAGTGGCTCACCGAGACCATGGTGCTATTCGTCAAATTATCGGCGACGTAGAAGCTCACCATAAGGGCCTGCAGATAAATTCGCGGAAGACGAAACTTATTAACTTTCGCAGCGTGTGAGGCCATCTTTCGGCGGCACACTTTTCGCATTTTGAAACATGCTTCAAAGTATTTATAAAGCGTGTTCTTTGTTTGCCGCGGACAGCTTGAAACCGCATCGTGTATTTGCTCCCGCGACCAAGTACACGGCGCACCGGCAGTAGAAACAATCAGAGTCAAACCTAGGTCACCTACTACAGGACCATTTCAGCAACTTTTGATGGAGTGGCAGGAAAAAGTAAGCGAGGCCTCGGCAGAAGTAGCGCAGTTAGATGTATAAAAAGATGTAATGGTACACCAGACAGTGTCGCAATAGTCATGTTTGTGGCCAGTCGAATTCATAATATCAGTTAACTGTCTCGGAGCGTAACTAACTAGATAAGATATTGCGCTCTCGAGTCAAAACTAAGAACGAGAAAGGGCCGCATGACTCAATCACTTGGCGGTCACCGCTCAAGGAAGCCCCTTAGGTCGCACCTAGGTGGGATTGGACTGCTGTAGCTAATTACTCTCTCTCCACCAATTGAACATACGATGATAGGAAGACAGAACTGCCTTATACAGGAAGTAGTGGAAGGATTGAAGTGGCTCCTTGTCGCGAGTTACAGAAGGCCACAGTTATTATGTACGCAGATGACATAGTGGTCGCTCATTACGACTGGGTGCCATCAAACGCATCCCTTCTCTGGTGGAGGTGTTCTTTGTCTCGAGGGGGCTGGAAATTAACACAGTGAAGACCAAGGCTATGAAATTCAGAAGAGGTGGTCGATTGGCTGCAAGAGACGTTATACGTTGTGGCGGCCAATTCGTGGAATTCGTTAACCTTTTCCGGTATCTGTTGGCTTCGGCGTCTTATATTGGGACAGGCAGACCAGTGGGTGGATTATCAATCTACCTACGTAAACGTTTACCGCCGGTGCAATGTGTGAGGAAGAACGATTTCTGTGTGAGCCTCTCATCTATGAGGGTGAACATTGTTGTCTTCTACCTCCCCCACATCTTGACTCGGCAGAGGTCGCTGACACGGTGAGTTCTGGTTTATCAGGTTTCGACCTGTCTATGCCAACTATCGTCGGTGGCGACTTCAATACCCGTATTGATGGTGGGGCTTCTAACGGTAAAGGAAAGGTGCTGCTCCAGTTAATGGAATACCTTGGTCTGAGACGTGCAAACGCACGCGAAGACCACACGGAAGCAGACAGAAGCTTACAGATTAATTCATAACGGAAGCAGAATCATTGACCTACTGTTTTACGAATTTGTCGATGGCGAAGTTAAAAGCTTTAAGTATTCTTGAGACGGCTGCAGGGAAGCACCTACCGGTGCAAGCAACGAGTCTGTATGCCCCGCACATATAGCTTTGTATGCTCTGGTTGTTGAATTGATAAAGAACCTGGAGATCAAGTAATGCCGGGAGTAGCGCTAGAATTTAATGTGATTTAAATATTTTGTAGCAGTACGGCAGCAATCGCGTTCCTGTTGTCTGAACATGACAAAGTTCGTCAGCCCAATGAGTGGCGGAGCAAGAGCGGGCTGGTGAGGACACGAGAGATCTTGAGTAGTTAATTGGGCAAGGGCACGACCAGCTTGCCGACTCAATCAACCCCTCTCTCCACTTCATCGCCTTTCAGTTGGTATATAAAGTATTCGCTACCATGAGCAAATTACTTTTGAGCGATTATGCGCACGCATTGTGCCGCGGCGCAACCTAGAACGCGAGATGATACGCAGAGAACAAGAATCGATTTCGGAGTCCATCACAACACGACCACCAGAGTCTTCACCAGAGATTCAAGTCGTCCCGACTTGGGAACAACAAGTACCTTCCAAGTCTTTACCAAAGCTTCACATCGTCCCAACTTCGGAACAACATGTAGCTTCAGATGCTTCGCCAGAGCTTCAAGTCGTGCCGACCTGGGAACAACAAGAAACTACGGAGTCCACCAGATCAATGGTGCCTGGAACGAAGCTTCAAATTGTCCCGACTTGGAAGCGTCGACCAGGTTTGGGCTCAATCTGTAAAAAATGCCATAAGAGGAAGCGGCACGAAATACAAGAAGATGAAGTATAGGAGAACGGCAGAGACGCCTCTCCCACGGCTTCGATGTAATGCCAAAGTAATACCGAGCCTGGGGGGGGGTGGGTATTACTTTGGCATTACATCGAAGCCGTGGGAGAGGCGTCTCTGCCGTTCTCCTTCAATCAGTTGGCCGTTTCCTTGGCTGTCTTAAGTGTCAAAACGGCGTCGAACAGGCTCGTCGCCTGCCTCCATGCCTCCGCCGAAGTCATCATTTGGGCGACCACCTCCTTGACGGGTCGGCCTCTCACAGCGGCTGGTGCTACGTCCCGTGCTTCCCTGAGAGCATCACACCGCAGAACAGTATGCTCTACGTTGTCCGTTTCTCCAGAGTCGCACAGTACGCAAATATTGCTGATGGCCTTCTTGATCCTTGACAGGTAGCTCTGGAACTGGCCGTGTCTGGTCAGAACCTGAGTCGTCCAGTAGGAAAGCTCCCCGTGTCGGCGGTCATACCATACCCTGAGGTCCGTTATCAGACTCTTGTTCCAGCTCCCTGTGGTCACACCGAGTCTTACCTGCGCCCATTCCTCATGCCAGGCCGATATGGTAGCACTCCTGGCCCTGGTGAGATTCAGACCTTCGTCTAGATGCATTTTACTTCGTTCAGCCACTAGGAGGTCCCATGGCAGCATTTTGGCTAGGACCAGGAGAGCTTCGGTCGAGACTGTTCGATACGCCCGGCTTACCCTGATTGTCAGCGTTCGTTGAGTCGAACTTAGTGCCCCCCTATTTTTCGCCGTCCGCATTGCCATGTTCCCCCAGACTGGGGCTGCGTATAGCGCCGTTGATTCGGCCACCGAGGCCAGGAGCCTTCTTTTCACCTCAGCCACCCCACCGACCCTAGGCATGATCCGCGCCAGGTTCAGGGAGACCCTTTGGGCCTTTTCGGCCACGTACTTAACGTGTGCCGATCCGGTCAGTCCAGTGTCTAGCATGACCCCAAGGTACTTTACCTTCTTTCTGATTTCTATCGGTTGGCCCGCCATCACGAGGTCGATTCATCATTAATGCCGGTCGACCTCTTTCTGCCTGTTAGGTACATCGCCTCCGTCTTGTCGGGCGCCAGTTTCAAGTGATGGGACTCCATCCACTCGGACACCATTGACAAGGCCTCATTGGCGGCGCTCTCCAGAGCTCTTTCGGTCCTGGCCGTTATCATAAGTGCAAGGTCATCGGCGTACGCCAACGTCTCCACCCCATACGGGAGACCTCGGATCTCGAGCACCCCGTCGTAAGCTATGTTCCAGAGCACGGGTCCTAGAATCGAGCCCTGTGGGACTCCGGCAGTAACCTCGTACTCCTGCTCCCCTGCAACCAAGCCTCTGTCATTCAGGTAGGATGAAAACATTCGACGGAGGTAGAGGGAAAAGCCCTTCCTCTTCATCGCCTCCACAATTACTTTCCAATTCATTGTGTTGAAGGCATTTTTGACATCCAGGAGGATCAGGAGCACGAATCCCCTTGTTTTAGGGGTCTTCATAGTCTCCTCACCCGCCCGTTTCAGAACCTTCTTTCCGGAAACCGTACTGGGCATCTGACAGGGCGTTCTTTTCCTGAATCTCGTCGTTTAGTCTCTTGACTATCACGTTCTCCAGGATCTTACCCATGACGTCAATGAGGCATATGGGCCGGTAAGCCGAAGGCCCCGTTTTCCTCCCGGGTTTGGGGATCAGAACCACGCTTGCCCTTTTCCACAACCTCGGGAATCTCCCCTCTTTCAGAAGCTTGTCGGCAAGGTCTTGGAAGACCTTAGGCCACCTTTTGACCAGTAGCCTCGCTACCTCTAGGGGAATTTCGCCTAGGCCAGGCGCTTTACCGGTTGACAACCGATTTCCGGCGTGTTCGACCTCCTCCAGCGTCACCTCCGGAATGTCTTCCGGGGTGACCGAGAAATCCTCGTTTTCTCTCCGCGGCTGTGCCGGAAAAAGACCAGTTACAGTCTCCCGCAGCACATCCGGGGGGAGTTTCGGGGGAAGTCTCCGGAGTTTGGCCATAACTACTTAGTACGGCAGGCCCTATACGTCGCTCTCCACCGCGTCTATCAGCTCTTTTTTCAAGCAAAGCCATGACACCTCGACTCCACTTTGCTTTAGGATGGGAAATGATATCAAGAACTTTACAAACAGAGAAACATTATAATTTTTTCCATACATACCATATCTGCTCTTTTCGAGGTGACCGGCTGTAGAATTACCTAACGTAATGAAGCAACGGCTTAGCTCATCTGCAGTTTCTACCGGATGTGTTAAGGCTTTATCCCCTCAAACTTATATCGCGGACGGGAAGTCTACTGAATCGTGTCCTCTATCACAGAACCCGTTGATGGATTTCCGGAATTAAAAGAAGTCCTTACGCAAAAATTTAAAACGATTGCTACAGAATGCTGTCCTTGTAAGCCGACTTCTACGTGGATCTATAACACCTAAGATAAGGTTTATAAGAAGAAGAAAGATAAGATAACCGGATAATGATCAGAGAAAAACAGAGTTTTGAGAACCGTAGGCTAGATGGTGGTAAACTTTGACCAATTATAAACAGCAATTTGATCTATGCACGTACCCGACACGGGGCTGGTTATACAATATACAACAAGGGAAAATTCTCTAGTGGAAAATAATGATGTATAGTCCCTAGGCTCCGGGACTAAAAAAGGTTGACATCAACACTAAGATGACGTGATTGTCACGGGCCTCGACTGGCGTAGCTACTAACGTCACAGATCGGGCGCTGGCCTGGGTAATCTGAGTCCTTTCACTACTCCTCTGCTTCCTAAGCAGTGTCATGTTCGCGGCGTTAGACATAATGGTTGAGGCTTGTTGCTGTAGTTGTGGTGGTAGTGTTGTGGCAGTGGCTGGTGGCGCCGGCACAACGACAATGACGATTGTAAAAAGGCGACGACACGAAATAATCACTCACTTAAACTACTAATTCCGTTTGGGCACTGGGGTGCACGAAGATGCGGAGAAATTGTGATAAGGCGACGTAGAATGTGAAAACGACGTCGAGCAGAAGCGTCTGGCCGTGGGTGGGTGGTTGGTGTGGCGGTCGGTAACTGAGTGTTAGCAGGCACCGAGAAGACAACGATTCCCGTAGCACATATCGAAAATACTGCGTTACAGGGGTTAACCACCGATGGATAACAACAGAACAACGACCTTCACTGTTCACATCGTCGAGACAGTGCGCACAACCCTAATCTCTCTTTGTGGAGAGGTAGGCGACGCCCGGCGACTGTCCGTCCCGAGGGCAGCGGCACTTTTCTACCTCAAGATTGTTCCAACGCTGATGTATGGTCGTGACAGAGTATGGGAACACCTCATTTGAGCAAACTTTGGCTTGCTTAAGAGGTGTTTCACAATGTACATAAAACGAATACTTTGCCTGTCAATGCAGGCAAGAAGCCAATTTGTGTACCTAATGTCTGGCTATGCACCGGTTGTTGGGATAATTCGATTGAAGTTGAAGACAGTGCAGTACTATTTGAGAGCTTCATCCCAAAATGGGAAAATAAAGTTGAACAAGCCCGACGAGAGGTTGACGACTTGGATATTTTCAGTGCCTCTCACCTCTGGTCTGGTCTTGCATGTGACAATCGCCATGTCTACATCAGATACATAGTTCAGGGGTATCATCACCTGGTCTGTTCGAATACGAGCTTCCACGATGAGTACACGGAGTGCACCTGTCGACTGTGCTCTCAGGCGTGTACGAAGTTTCATGCGTCTGCCCTGGCGAGGAGATGACTGCACTGGCTCTCTTGAATAACATGCCGCCAGCAGCTGACTGTATAATTGTATAATTATCCATGTTATATGCATACTAAATATGAGTGAAATAAATATGATTATTACATTACGGTGCCACTGAGACTACTACTGCTAATGGGCGTGCTATAGTGCAGAGAGAGACGGCGCCAAAAATCGCACTTGTTTGCATAATTTAGATTATCTTAAGTACAATGAAGCCAAATAACGGGATCAGATGGACAGCAAGGCGACAATGGCGACGAACCCACTCTGCGGCTCATGTAACTTTTGTTTTCGTGTACTGTACACGAAACGAATGTTGTCGTTGGTCAAACAATGATTTGCGCCTTGACATAAGTCGTAAGAGATGTGTTGGTGTTGCTTGCTGGCGCCCGTCCTAGGAGCAAGAGACCGATGTTAGACGATAGCAAATGTTGACCGATAACTTTACCACGATCACCTTGCAGCTGAATCAAGACGTCAAAACGTCTCCTCAAGTTGAATTTCTTAGTTGCCTGGATTTCTCCTTACTCATCGCAGACCTAGCCCGCCATGCGCGGGAGGCGTTTAGAAACACCGTCGTCATGTATGCGGATGACATAGTAGTGGCTCACCGAGACCATGGTGCTATTCGTCAAATTATCGGCGACGTAGAAGCTCACCATAAGGGCCTGCAGATAAATTCGCGGAAGACGAAACTTATTAACTTTCGCAGCGTGTGAGGCCATCTTTCGGCGGCACACTTTTCGCATTTTGAAACATGCTTCAAAGTATCTATAAAGCGTGTTCTTTGTTTGCCGCGGACAGCTTGAAACCGCATCGTGTATTTGCTCCCGCGACCAAGTACACGGCGCACCGGCAGTGGAAACAATCAGAGTCAAACCTAGGTCACCTACTACAGGACCATTTCAGCAACTTTTGATGTAGTGGCAGGAAAAAGTAAGCGAGGCCTCGGCAGAAGTAGCGCAGTTAGATGTGTAAAAAGATATAATGGTACACCAGACAGTGTCGCAATAGTCATGTTTGTGGCCAGTCGAATTCATAATATCAGTTAACTGTCTCGGAGCGTAACTAACTAGATAAGATATTGCGCTCTCGAGTCAAAACTAAGAACGAGAAAAGGGCCGCATGACTCAATCACTTGGCGGTCACCGCTCAAGGAAGCCCCTTAGGTCGCACCTAGGTGGGATTGGACTGCTGTAGCTAATTACTCTCTCTCCACCAATTGAAACATACGATGATAGGAAGACAGAACTGCCTTATACAGGAAGTAGTGGAAGGATTGAAGTGGCTCCTTGTCGCGAGTTACAGAAGGCCACAGTTATTATGTACGCAGATGACATAGTGGTCGCTCATTACGACTGGGTGCCATCAAACGCATCCCTTCTCTGGCGAAGGTGTTCTTTGTCTCGAGGGGGCTGGAAATTAACACAGTGAAGACCAAGGCTATGAAATTCAGAAGAGGTGGTCGATTGGCTGCAAGAGACGTTATACGTTGTGGCGGCCAATTCGTGGAATTCGTTAACCTTTTCCGGTATCTGTTGGCTTCGGCGTCATTATATTAGGGACAGGCAGACCAGTGGGTGGATTATCAATCTACCTACGTAAACGTTTACCGCCGGTGCAATGTGTGAGGAAGAACGATTTCTGTGTGAGCCTCTCATCTATGAGGGTGAACATTGTTGTCTTCTACCTCCCCCACATCTTGACTCGGCAGAGGTCGCTGACACGGTGAGTTCTGGTTTATCAGGTTTCGACCTGTCTATGCCAACTATCGTCGGTGGCGACTTCAATACCCGTAATGATGGTGGGGCTTCTAACGGTAAAGGAGAGGTGCTGCTCCAGTTAATGGAATACCTTGGTCTGAGACGTGCAAACGCACGCGAAGACCACACGGAAGCAGACAGAAGCTTACAGATTAAGTCATAACGGAAGCAGCATCATTGACCTACTGTTTTACAAATTTGTCGATGGCGAAGTTAAAAGCTTTAAGTGTTCTTGAGACGGCTGCAGGGAAGCACCTACCGGTGCAAGCAACGAGTCTGTATGCCCCGCACATATAGCTTTGTATGCTCAGGTTGTTGAATTGATAAAGAACCTGGAGATCAAGTATGCCGGGAGTAGCGCTAGAATTTAATGTGATTTAAATATTTTGTAGCAGTCCAAAAGTGTTAGCGGTGACCCTTATTCTGGCTGACCATAAAATACGATAAATATTGCACCCGTCTCAATATCAGAATTGGAGAGATCTTAGATTAAGACAACGCACTAACGTATTTGCGAGAGCCTCGAGAGAGAACCAACGAACTGATTAAATATGTCAAATTCGGATTATCCAATCAATTAGGAGATACTACTTTGGACGAGCGAAATTTGATTCTGAGCGTTGGGCATATACTCCTCCTGTGCTAACACTGGACCTCATTTTTGGCCTGGGAAGTTTGGAAATGCGAGCTCACTATCGGTACTGGCATCCAACAGCACCTAGTGTGGAAATTTCAGCCACTAAAAACCTTAATCCTCCCCCACAGGGTTCAACCTGCTGCCAGAGGACTCCATTCGACCAGCTTGAACCGGCTGACTCTCTCCTGGGAGCTCCGGAGCAGTCCAGCTGAGCGAGCAACTGGAATAGGAAGAAATGATCAGGACAATTGAAAGCAGCAACGACGTCAGAAAAGACTTCGAGACAAAACTCATGCGCCTTGACCGAGTCGGACAACCATTGCGATAAATGGTCTAACGCGAGGTCAGTCGATCAACTTCTGCAAAAGCCGAGCTGGTTAGGCTGAAGGAAATTGATCGACACCACATGTCGATTTCGCCTTATCATCGAGAGTTCCTCAGAGACCGGTGACACATAATCAAAAACCAAGGTGAACCTGAAATTTGGCTGCGCGGTCTCGTCCACTACTTTCCAATAATAAGGGAACGACCACCATATCCTTTACCCGTGAAGTCAGGTTAGACTCAAAATAATAATTCATAATTGTAGTCAGGGGTCCTGCAATCGATCGAGCTGCTAATTTAACAATTTTTCAAGCATACCCATGACACCTTGACTCCAGTCTGCTTTAGGATGGGAAATGATATCAAGAACCTTACAAACAGAAAAACATTATAATTTTTCCATACTTTTTCAAGTGTAGCTTTCATATATCTGCTCTTTTCAAGGTGACCGGCTGTAGTATTACGTAACGTAGTAAAGCAACGGCTTAGCTCATCTGCAGTTTCTACCGGATGTGTTAAGGCTTTATTCCCCTCAAACTTATATTGCGGACGGGAAGTCTACTGAATCGTGTCCTCTATCACAGAACCTGTTGATGAATTTCCGGAATTAAAAGAAGTCCTTACGCAACAATTTAAAACGATTGCTACAGAATGCTGCCCTTGTAAGCTGACTTCTACGTGGATCCATAACACCTAAGAAAAGGTTTAGAAGAAGAAGAAAGATAAGATAACCGGATAATGATCAGAGAAAAACAGAGTTTTGAGAACCGTAGGCTAGATGGTGGTAAATTTTGAGCAATTATCAACAGCAATCTGATCTACGCACGTACCCGACACGGGTCTGGTTATACGATATACAACAAGGGAAAATTCTCTAGTGGAAAATAATGATGTATAGTCGCTAGGCTCCGGGACTGAAAAAGGTTGACATCGCTCAAAACAATAATGCGGATAATGGTACATTTCGGCAACAAAGCATCTAGGGTATTTAACAGGGTGTCTCTATAAGACACATGGTTGGAATGAAAGCCTACAATAAAGCACTTAAGACAGGCCCGTTTTTTTAGTGCAAATGTACCGTCTAGACCAAAAAGCATTAGGACTACAAACAGAGCGCGCAGATAAAATGCTGCAAGTGAAAAGCTCATAGATGCCGACACGGCCGTCTCACCTGCTCAGGCCTCAACCTGACGCAACTAATTTAAAAATTACCTTATGGAGTTAAATCAGAGAGGCGGCAGTACCCCTAAACGGATGTAACTGAGAGCTAACTAAGCTTATGCCAAAAACTCTGCCTCATAGGCTGCCAGGAGAGCAATACTGTGGCTTATGCAGTTGAACACTGTTTCAGCATCTTCCGCTTGTTAAACTGGGGCTCCGAGCTCCGATACAAGTGCCCCCAATCAATGCTCCATCCTGTGACTGGTCACCTGCTGTTACGCGCCTCCGATAGATGCATAAACACAGGCGAAAACGAATGCTATTCAGGAAGGCGGTCTCGGGCGTCGTTTATCCCCTATCCAATTAGGTCAGCTACCTACTCACTGCAGCAATTCTCTGCGTGACCTCTTCAGGCAATCCCCGCCAATCGTGTTCCCTGTTATCTGAACATGACGAAGTTCGTCAGCCCGATGAGTGGCGGAGCAAGAGAGGGCTGGTGAGGACACGAGAGATCTTGAGTAGTTGATTGGGCGAGGGCACGACCAGCTTGCTGACTCAATCAACCCCTCTTTCCACTCCATCGCCTTTCAGTTGGTATATAAAGTATTCGCTACCATGAGCAAATTACTTTTGAGCGATCCTCATACTACATCTTAAATGGCTCGAACGGCTGCACAGAGGCGAGCACGCATTATGCTGCGGCGCTACCTAGAACGCGAGATGATACTCAGAGAACAAGAAGCGACTTCGGAGTCCATCACACCACCACCATCAGAGTCTTCATCAGAGGTTCAAGTCGTCCCGGCTTGGGAACAACAAGGAGCTTCCAAGTCTTCACCAAAGCATCAAATAGTCCCGACTTCGGATCAACAAGTAGCTTCAGATGCTTCGCCGGAGCTTCAAGCCGTGCCTACTTGGCAACAACAAGAAACTACGGAGTCCACCAGACCTTCATCAATGGTGTCTGGAACGAAGCTTCAAATCGTCCCGACTTGGAAGCGACGACCAGGTTTAGGCTCAATCTGTAAAAAATGCCATAGGAGGAAGCGGCACGGACGACGGCATGCAAGGAGATGAAGTATAGATAAAACGTCGTCGACTACAAAGACCAAAAGTGCTCTGTGATCATAATAATACAAATAAACTGACTGTAAGCTCAAAATAGCCTATCGACATGAAGTACTTTTTCTATTCTTACTATATGCGTAGACATTTCTTTAGCCACTTTCACAGCTTTGATGAGCACATTTTCTCTATGATGTTTCCAACTGTGGAGAACGCCTTACTTCCGGAGCAGTCAATTCCTATCCTATCTAGCCAAAAGTTCAGCTGGTGTTGGGCGTGTCTAGAGTCACATGCACGCCGCTTTTATTGATTGTGTCAAGACCTTCGACAAAGCTCTCCGACACTTACTAGTCAATTAATTTTGACGTGTTAGGATAAGTGGTTCTTTCTTACGAGTGCTATTCAGCATCTTTGCTGGAGACCGCCTTGAAAGAAACACAAGGGTTGAGGCCACCTTGCAGCTGAATCAAGACGTAGGGTTTTAAGTCAAAACGTCCCCTCAAGTTTAATTTCTTAGTTGCCTGGCCTTTTCCTTACTCATCGCAGACCTAGCCCGCCCTGCGCGGGAGGCGTTTAGAAACACCGTCGTCATGTATGCGGATGACATAGTAGTGGCTCCCCGAGACCATGGTGCTATTCGTCAAATTATCGGCGACGTAGAAGCTTACCATAAGAGCCTGCAGATAAATTCGCAGAAGACGAAACTTATTAACTTTCGCAGCGTGTGAGGCCATCTTCCGGCGGTAAACTTTTCGCATTTTGAAACATGCTTCAAAGTATCTATAAAGCGTTTTCTTTGTTTGCCGCGGACAGCTTGAAACCGCATCGTGTATTTGCTCCCGCGACCAAGTACACGGCGCACCGGCAGTGGAAACAACCAGAGTCAAACCTAGGTCACCTACTACAGGACCATTTCAGCAACTTTTGATGGAGTGGCAGGAAAAAGTAAGCGAGGCCTCGGCAGAAGTAGCGCAGTTAGTTGTGTAAAAAGATATAATGGTACACCAGACTGTGTCGCAATAGTCATGTTTGTGGCCAGTCGAATTCATAATATCAGTTAACTGTCTCGGAGCGTAACTAACTAGATAAGATAGTGCGCTCTCGAGTCAAAACTAAGAGCGAGAAAGGGCCGCATGACTCAATCAGTTGGCGATCACCGCTCAAGGAAGCCCCTTAGGTCGCACCTAGGTGGGATTGGACTGCTGTAGCTAGTTACTCTCTCTCCACCAATTGAACATACGATGATAGGAAGACAGAACTGCCTTATACAGGAAGTAGTGGAAGGATTGAAGTGGCTCCTTGTCGCGAGTTACAGAAGGCCACAGTTATTATGTACGCAGATGACATAGTGGTCGCTCATTACGACTGGGTGCCATCAAACGCATCCCTTCTCTGGCGGAGGTGTTCTTTGTCTCGAGGGGGCTGGAAATTAACACAGTGAAGACCAAGGCTATGAAATTCAGAAGAGGTGTTCGATTGGCTGCTAGAGACGTTATACGTTGTGGCGGCCAATTCGTGGAATTCGTTAACCTTTTCCGGTATCTGTTGGCTTCGGCTTCATTATATTGGGACAGGCAGACCAGTGGGTGGATTATCAATCTACCTACGTAAACGTTTACCGCCGGTGCAATGTGTGAGGAAGAACAATTTCTGTGTGAGCCTCTCATCTATGAGGGTGAACATTGTTGTCTTCTACCTCCCCCACATCTTGACTCGGCAGAGGTCGCTGACACGGTGAGTTCTGGTTTATCAGGTTTCGACCTGTCTATGCCAACCATCGTCGGTGGCGACTTCAATACCCGTATTAATGGTGGGGCTTCTAACGGTAAAGGAGAGGTGCTGCTCCAGTTAATGGAATACCTTGGTCTGAGACGTGCAAACGCACGCGAAGACCACACGGAAACAGACAGGAGCTTACAGAATAAGTCATAACGGAAGCAGCATCATTGACCTACTGTTTCACAAATTTGTCGATGGCGAAGTTAAAAGCTTTAAGTGTTCTCGAGACGGCTGCAGGGAAGCACCTACCGGTGCAAGCAACAAGTCTGTATGCCCCGCACATAGAGCTTTGTATGCTCGGGTTGTTGACTTGATAAAAAACCTGAAGATCAAGTGATGCCGGGAGTAGCGCTAGAATTTAATGTGATTTAAATATTTTGTAGCAGTCCAAAAGTGTTAGCGGTGACCCTTATTCTGGCTGACCATAAAATACGATAAATATTGCACCCGTCTCAATATCAGAATTGGAGAGATCTTAGATTAAGACAACGCACTAACGTATTTGCGAGAGCCTCGAGAGAGAACCAACGAACTGATTAAATATGTCAAATTCGGATTATCCAATCAATTAGGAGATACTACTTTGGACGAGCGAAATTTGATTCTGAGCGTTAGGCATATACTCCTCCTGTGCTAACACTGGACCTCATTTCTGGCCTGGGAAGTTTGGAAATGCGAGCTCACTATCGGTACTGGCATCCAACAGCACCTAGTGTGGACATTTTAGCCACTAAAAAGCTTAATCCTCCCCCACAGGGTTCAACCTGCTGCCAGAGGACTCCATTCGACCAGCTTGAACCGGCTGACTCTCTCCTGGGAGCTCCGGAGCAGTCCAGCTGAGCGAGCAACTGGAATAGGAAGAAATGATCAGGTCAATTGAAAGCAGCAACGACGTCAGAAAAGACTTCGAGACAAAACTCATGCGCCTTGACCGAGTCGGACAACCATTGCGATAAATGGTCTAACGCGAGGTCAGTCGATCAACTTCTGCAAAAGTCGAACTGGTTAGGCTGAAGGAAATTGATCGACACCACATGTCGATTTCGCCTTATCATCGAGAGTTCCTCAGTGACCGGTGACACATAATCAAAAACCAAGGTGAACCTGAAATTTGGCTGCGCGATCTCGTCCACTACTTTCCAATAATAAAAGAACTACCACCATATCCTTTACCCGTGAAGTCAGGTTAGACTCAAAATAATAATTCATAATTGTAGTCAGGGGTCCTGCAATCGATCGAGCTGCTAATTTACCAATTTTTCAAGCATACCCATGACACCTTGACTCCAGTCTGCTTTAGGATGGGAAATGATATCAAGAACCTTACAAACAGAAAAACATTATAATTTTTCCATACTTCTTCAAGTGTAGCTTTCATATATCTGCTCTTTTCGAGGTGACCGGCTGTAGTATTACGTAACGTAGTAAAGCAACGGCTTAGCTCATCTGCAGTTTCTACCGGATGTGTTAAGGCTTTATCCCCTCAAACTTATATCGCGGACGGGAAGTCTACTGAATCGTGTCCTCTATCACAGAACCCGTTGATAAATTTCCAGAATTAAAAGAAGTCCTTACGCAAAAATTTAAAAGGAATGCTACAGAATGCTGCCCTTGTAAGCCGGCTTCTACGTGGATCCATAACACCTAAGATAAGGTTTATGAGAAGAAGAAAGATAAGAGAACCGGATAATGATCAGAGAAAAACAGAGTTTAGAGAACCGTAGGCTAGATGGTGGTAAATTTTGAGCAATTATCAACAGCAATTTGATCTACGCACGTACCCGACACGGGTCTGGTTATACGATATACAACAAGGGAAAATTCTCTAGTGGAAAATAATGATGTATAGTCGCTAGGCTCCGGGACTGAAAAAGGTTGACATTGCTCAAAACAATAATGCGGATAATGGTACATTTCGGCAACAAAGCATCTAGGGTATTTAACAGGGTGTCTCTATAAGACACATGGTTGGAATGAAAGCCTACAATAAAGCACTTAAGACAGGCCCGTTTTTTTTTGTGCAAATGTACCGTCTAGACCAAAAAGCATTAGGACTACAAACAGAGCGCGCAGATAAAATGCCGCAAGTGAAAAGCTCATAGATGCCGACACGGCCGTCTCACCTGCTCAGGCCTCAACCTGACGCAACTAATTTAAAAATTACCTTATGGAGTTAAATCAGAGAGGCGGCAGTACCCCTAAACGGATGTAACTGAGAGCTAACTAAGCTTATGCCAAAAACTCTGCCTCATAGGCTGCCAGGAGAGCAATACTGTGACTTATGCAGTTGAACACTGTTTCAGCATCTTCCGCTTGTTAAACTGGGGCTCCGAGCTCCGATACAAGTGCCCCCAATCAATGCTCCATCCTGTGACTGGTCAGCTGCTGTTACGCGCCTCCGATAGATGCATAAACACAGGCGAAAACGAATGCTATTCAGGAAGGCGGTCTCGGGCGTCGTTTATCCCCTATCCAATTAGGTCAACTACCTACTCACTGCAGCAATTCTCTGCGTGACCTCTTCAGGCAATCCCCGCCAATCGTGTTCCCTGTTATCTGAACATGACGAAGTTCGTCAGTCCGATGAGTGGCGGAGCAAGAGAGGGCTGGTGAGGACACGAGAGATCTTGAGTAGTTGATTGGGCGAGGGCACGACCAGCTTGCTGACTCAATCAACCCCTCTTTCCACTCCATCGCCTTTCAGTTGGTATACAAAGTATTCGCTACCATGAGCAAATTACTTTTGAGCGATCCTCATACTACATCTTAAATGGCTCGAACGGCTGCACAGAGGCGAGCACGCATTATGCTGCGGCGCTACCTAGAACGCGAGATGATACTCAGAGAACAAGAAGCGACTTCGGAGTCCATCACACCACCACCATCAGAGTCTTCATCAGAGGTTCAAGTCGTCCCGGCTTGGGAACAACAAGGAGCTTCCAAGTCTTCACCAAAGCATCAAATAGTCCCGACTTCGGATCAACAAGTAGCTTCAGATGCTTCGCCGGAGCTTCAAGCCGTGCCTACTTGGCAACAACAAGAAACTACGGAGTCCACCAGACCTTCATCAATGGTGTCTGGAACGAAGCTTCAAATCGTCCCGACTTGGAAGCGACGACCAGGTTTAGGCTCAATCTGTAAAAAATGCCATAGGAGGAAGCGGCACGGACGACGGCATGCAAGGAGATGAAGTATAGATAAAACGTCGTCGACTACAAAGACCAAAAGTGCTCTGTGATCATAATAATACAAATAAACTGACTGTAAGCTCAAAATAGCCTATCGACATGAAGTACTTTTTCTATTCTTACTATATGCGTAGACATTTCTTTAGCCACTTTCACAGCTTTGATGAGCACATTTTCTCTATGATGTTTCCAACTGTGGAGAACGCCTTACTTCCGGAGCAGTCAATTCCTATCCTATCTAGCCAAAAGTTCAGCTGGTGTTGGGCGTGTCTAGAGTCACATGCACGCCGCTTTTATTGATTGTGTCAAGACCTTCGACAAAGCTCTCCGACACTTACTAGTCAATTAATTTTGACGTGTTAGGATAAGTGGTTCTTTCTTACGAGTGCTATTCAGCATCTTTGCTGGAGACCGCCTTGAAAGAAACACAAGGGTTGAGGCCACCTTGCAGCTGAATCAAGACGTAGGGTTTTAAGTCAAAACGTCCCCTCAAGTTTAATTTCTTAGTTGCCTGGCCTTTTCCTTACTCATCGCAGACCTAGCCCGCCCTGCGCGGGAGGCGTTTAGAAACACCGTCGTCATGTATGCGGATGACATAGTAGTGGCTCCCCGAGACCATGGTGCTATTCGTCAAATTATCGGCGACGTAGAAGCTTACCATAAGAGCCTGCAGATAAATTCGCAGAAGACGAAACTTATTAACTTTCGCAGCGTGTGAGGCCATCTTCCGGCGGTAAACTGTTCGCATTTTGAAACATGCTTCAAAGTATCTATAAAGCGTTTTCTTTGTTTGCCGCGGACAGCTTGAAACCGCATCGTGTATTTGCTCCCGCGACCAAGTACACGGCGCACCGGCAGTGGAAACAACCAGAGTCAAACCTAGGTCACCTACTACAGGACCATTTCAGCAACTTTTGATGGAGTGGCAGGAAAAAGTAAGCGAGGCCTCGGCAGAAGTAGCGCAGTTAGTTGTGTAAAAAGATATAATGGTACACCAGACTGTGTCGCAATAGTCATGTTTGTGGCCAGTCGAATTCATAATATCAGTTAACTGTCTCGGAGCGTAACTAACTAGATAAGATAGTGCGCTCTCGAGTCAAAACTAAGAGCGAGAAAGGGCCGCATGACTCAATCAGTTGGCGATCACCGCTCAAGGAAGCCCCTTAGGTCGCACCTAGGTGGGATTGGACTGCTGTAGCTAGTTACTCTCTCTCCACCAATTGAACATACGATGATAGGAAGACAGAACTGCCTTATACAGGAAGTAGTGGAAGGATTGAAGTGGCTCCTTGTCGCGAGTTACAGAAGGCCACAGTTATTATGTACGCAGATGACATAGTGGTCGCTCATTACGACTGGGTGCCATCAAACGCATCCCTTCTCTGGCGGAGGTGTTCTTTGTCTCGAGGGGGCTGGAAATTAACACAGTGAAGACCAAGGCTATGAAATTCAGAAGAGGTGTTCGATTGGCTGCTAGAGACGTTATACGTTGTGGCGGCCAATTCGTGGAATTCGTTAACCTTTTCCGGTATCTGTTGGCTTCGGCTTCATTATATTGGGACAGGCAGACCAGTGGGTGGATTATCAATCTACCTACGTAAACGTTTACCGCCGGTGCAATGTGTGAGGAAGAACAATTTCTGTGTGAGCCTCTCATCTATGAGGGTGAACATTGTTGTCTTCTACCTCCCCCCACATCTTGACTCGGCAGAGGTCGCTGACACGGTGAGTTCTGGTTTATCAGGTTTCGACCTGTCTATGCCAACCATCGTCGGTGGCGACTTCAATACCCGTATTAATGGTGGGGCTTCTAACGGTAAAGGAGAGGTGCTGCTCCAGTTAATGGAATACCTTGGTCTGAGACGTGCAAACGCACGCGAAGACCACACGGAAACAGACAGGAGCTTACAGAATAAGTCATAACGGAAGCAGCATCATTGACCTACTGTTTCACAAATTTGTCGATGGCGAAGTTAAAAGCTTTAAGTGTTCTCGAGACGGCTGCAGGGAAGCACCTACCGGTGCAAGCAACAAGTCTGTATGCCCCGCACATAGAGCTTTGTATGCTCGGGTTGTTGACTTGATAAAAAACCTGAAGATCAAGTGATGCCGGGAGTAGCGCTAGAATTTAATGTGATTTAAATATTTTGTAGCAGTCCAAAAGTGTTAGCGGTGACCCTTATTCTGGCTGACCATAAAATACGATAAATATTGCACCCGTCTCAATATCAGAATTGGAGAGATCTTAGATTAAGACAACGCACTAACGTATTTGCGAGAGCCTCGAGAGAGAACCAACGAACTGATTAAATATGTCAAATTCGGATTATCCAATCAATTAGGAGATACTACTTTGGACGAGCGAAATTTGATTCTGAGCGTTAGGCATATACTCCTCCTGTGCTAACACTGGACCTCATTTCTGGCCTGGGAAGTTTGGAAATGCGAGCTCACTATCGGTACTGGCATCCAACAGCACCTAGTGTGGACATTTTAGCCACTAAAAAGCTTAATCCTCCCCCACAGGGTTCAACCTGCTGCCAGAGGACTCCATTCGACCAGCTTGAACCGGCTGACTCTCTCCTGGGAGCTCCGGAGAAGTCCAGCTGAGCGAGCAACTGAAATAGGAAGAAATGATCAGAACAATTGAAAGCAGCAACGACGTCAGAAAAGACTTCGAGACAAAACTCATGCGCCTTGACCAAGTCGGACAACCATTGCGATAAATGGTCTAACGCGAGGTCAGTCGATCAACTTCTGCAAAAGCCGAACTGGTTAGGCTGAAGGGAAATTGATCGACACCACATGTCGATTTCGCCTTATCATCGAGAGTTCCTCAGTGACCGGTGACACATAATCAAAAACCAAGGTGAACTTGAAATTTGGGCTGCGCGGTCTCGTCCACTACTTTCCAATAATAAGGGATCGACCAGCATATCCTTTACCCGTGAAGTCAGGTTAGACTCAAAATAATAATTCATAATCGTAGTCAGGGGTCCTGCAATCGATCGAGCTGCTAATTTAACAAATTTTCAAGCATACCCATGACACCTTGACTCCAGTTTGCTTCAGGATGGGAAATTATATCAGAACCTTACAACAGAAAAACATTATAATTTTTTCCATACTTCTTCAAGTGTAGCTTTCATATATCTGCTCTTTTCGAGGTGACCGGCTGTAGTATTACGTAACGTAGTAAAGCAACGGCTTAGCTCATCTGCAGTTTCTACCGGATGTGTTAAGGCTTTATCCCCTCAAACTTATATCGCGGACGGGAAGTCTACTGAATCGTGTCCTCTATCACAGAACCCGTTGATAAATTTCCAGAATTAAAAGAAGTCCTTACGCAAAAATTTAAAAGGATTGCTACAGAATGCTGCCCTTGTAAGCCGGCTTCTACGTGGATCCATAACACCTAAGATAAGGTTTATGAGAAGAAGAAAGATAAGAGAACCGGATAATGATCAGAGAAAAACAGAGTTAGAGAACCGTAGGCTAGATGGTGGTAAATTTTGAGCAATTATCAACAGCAATTTGATCTACGCACGTACCCGACACGGGTCTGGTTATACGATATACAACAAGGGAAAATTCTCTAGTGGAAAATAATGATGTATAGTCGCTAGGCTCCGGGACTGAAAAAGGTGACATTGCTCAAAACAATAATGCGGATAATGGTACATTTCGGCAACAAAGCATCTAGGGTATTAACAGGGTGTCTCTATAAGACACATGGTTGGAATGAAAGCCTACAATAAAGCACTTAAGACAGGCCCGTTTTTTTTGTGCAAATGTACCGTCTAGACCAAAAAGCATTAGGACTACAAACAGAGCGCGCAGATAAAATGCTGCAAGTGAAAAGCTCATAGATGCCGACACGGCCGTCTTCACCTGCTCAGGCCTCAACCTGACGCAACTAATTTAAAAATGACCTTATGGAGTTAAATCAGAGAGGCGGCAGTACCCCTAAACGGATGTAACTGAGAGCTAACTAAGCTTATGCCAAAAACTCTGCCTCATAGGCTGCCAGGAGAGCAATACTGTGACTTATGCAGTTGAACACTGTTTCAGCATCTTCCGCTTGTTAAACTGGGGCTCCGAGC
This sequence comes from Dermanyssus gallinae, assembly GCA_003439945.1. Taxonomy (NCBI): domain Eukaryota; kingdom Metazoa; phylum Arthropoda; class Arachnida; order Mesostigmata; family Dermanyssidae; genus Dermanyssus; species Dermanyssus gallinae. Next base: position 2,210 of record QVRM01007083.1, on the reverse strand, counting down.
TCCGATACAAGTGCCCCCCAATCAATGCTCCATCCTGTGACTGGTCACCTGCTGTTACGCGCCTCCGATAGATGCATAAACACAGGCGAAAACGAATGCTATTCAGGAAGGCGGTCTCGGCGTCGTTTATCCCCTATCCCAATTAGGTCAGCTACTACTCACTGCAGCAATTCTCTGCGTGACCTCTTCAGGCAATCCCCGCCAATCGTGTTCCTGTTATCTGAACATGACGAAGTTCGTCAGTCCGATGAGTGGCGGAGCAGAGAGGGCTGGTGAGGACACGAGAGATCTTGAGTAGTTGATTGGGCGAGGGCACGACCAGCTTGCTGACTCAATCAACCCCTCTTTCCCACTCCATCGCCTTTCAGTGGTATATAAGTATTCGCTACCATGAGCAAATTACTTTTGAGCGATCCTCATACTACATCTTAAATGGCTCGAACGGCTGCACAGAGCGAGCACGCATTATGCTGCGGCGCTACCTAGAACGCGAGATGATTACTCAGAGAACAAGAAGCGACTTCGGAGTCCATCACACCACCACCATCAGAGTCTTCATCAGAGGTTCAAGTCGTCCCGGCTTGGGAACAACAAGGAGCTTCCAAGTCTTCACCAAAGCATCAAATCGTCCCGACCCTTCGGATCAACAAGTAGCTTCAGATGCTTCGCGGAGCTTCAAGCCGTGCCTACCTTGGCAACAACAAGAAACTACGGAGTCCACCAGACCTTCATCAATGGTGTCTGGAACGAAGCTTCACATCGTCCCGACTTGGAAGCGACGACCAGGTTTAGGCTCAATCTGTAAAAATGCCATAGGAGGAAGCGGCACGGACGACGGCATGCAAGGAGATGAAGTATAGGATAAAACGTCGTCGACTACCAAAAGACCAAAAGTTCTCTGTGATCATAATAATACAAATAAACTGCCTCTGTAAGCCAAATAGGCCTATCGACATGAAGTAATTTTTCTAGTCTTACTATTATGAGTAGACATTTCTTTACACTTCACAGCTTTTTGATGAGCACATTTCTCTATGATGTTTCCAATGTGGAAACGCCTTTACTTCCGGAGCAGTTCAATTCCATTCCTATCTAGCCAAAAGTTCAGCTGTGTTGGGCGTGTCAGAGTACATGCACGCCGCTTTTATTGATTGTGGCAAGACCTTCGACAAAGCTCCCCGACACTTACTAGTCAATTAATTTTGACGTGTTAGGATAAGTGGTTCTTTCTTACGAGTGCTATTCAGCATCTTTGCTGGAGACCGCCTTGAAAGAAACACAAGGGTTGAGGCCACCTTGCAGCTGAATCAAGACGTAGGGTTTTAAGTCAAAACGTCCCCTCAAGTTTAATTTCTTAGTTGCCTGGTTTTCCTTACTCATCGCAGACCTAGCCCGCCATGCGCGGGAGGCGTTTAGAAACACCGTCGTCATGTATGCGGATGACATAGTAGTGGCTCACCGAGACCATGGTGCTATTCGTCAAATTATCGGCGACGTAGAAGCTACCATAAGGGCCTGCAGATAAATTCGCGGAAGACGAAACTTATTAACTTTCGCAGCGTGTGAGGCCATCTTGGCGGCAACTTTCGCATTTTGAAACATGCTTCAAAGTATCTATAAAGCGTGTTCTTTGTTTGCCGCGGACAGCTTGAAACCGCATCGTGTATTTGCTCCCGCGACCAAGTACACGGCGCACCGGCAGTGGAAACAATCAGAGTCAAACCTAGGTCACCTACTACAGGACCATTTCAGCAACTTTTGATGGAGTGGCGGAAAAAGTAACGAGGCCTCGGCAGAAGTAGCGCAGTTAGATGTGTAAAAAGATATAATGGTACACCAGACAGTGTCGCAATAGTCATGTTTGTGGCCAGTCGAATTCATAATATCAGTTAACTGTCTCGGAGCGTAACTAACTAGATAAGATAGTGCGCTCTCGAGTCAAAACTAAGAGCGAGAAAGGGCCGCATGACTCAATCACTTGGCGGTCACCGCTCAAGGAAGCCCCTTAGGTCGCACCTAGGTGGGATTGGACTGCTGTAGCTAATTACTCTCTCTCCACCAATTGAACATACGATGATAGGCAGTCAGAACTGCCTATACAGGAAGTAGTGGAAGGATTGAATGGCTCCTTGTCGCGAGTTACAGAAGGCCACAGTTATTATGTACGCAGATGACATAGTGGTCGCTCATTACGACTGTGCCATCAAACG
>QVRM01007082.1:0-69141 GCA_003439945.1 Dermanyssus gallinae | reverse complement strand
AGTGTGTGAACCCGCGCAAATTCGTCTGTCTTCATTTTACGGTTTCGTTGGCAACATATTGGCCAGTTCAAGTAGAAAACACTGTTAAGCGCACCCTTTTTCTTAGTATAATAACGTACGTTATAACTAGTAATTTATGAAAAATACGTGGTTGTGTTACAAATCTACAGATCTATAATAGTCAGAACACAATCTACCAACAATGTCCTATCTTCAGTGATAGGTCATTGTCAGCAGATTCTAGATGCAAATTTAAATTCGTTTCATTGTTGACATTTAATCTGTTGTTCTTCTATCTACACCGAATACAAATTGTTTTCAAGCTCTGCACGATATCTGCTATTACTGCAAGAACAACAATACTCCAAGTAGAAAACACTGCCAAGCGCACCCTTCTTCTCAGTATAATGAACGTACGTTATGACTAATAATATATGAACAAAAATACGTATACATGTTTTACAGACCCTTAGATCTATAATAGTCCGATACAATCTGCCGACAATGTCCTATCTTCAGTGAAGTAGAACATTGTCAGCAGATTCTGGATGCAACTTTATAAAAGTTTCAATTCGTTTCATTGCTGACATCTAATCGGTTGTTCTTCTATCTACACCGAATACAGATTGTTTTCAACTACTGCAGGATACCTGCTATTACTACAAGAACAACAATAACAGCATGTAATACGAACACTCAAAAACCGATGTTTCATTTCATCCACAATCGAATCTGTGCCAAGCCAAGCACTGGTATACGAATCGTACACTATATCTGCAAACTCTGATTCGCTCAGAATAGTAGAAGTAATTCGCCATAGTCCATTCGCACACAACCCACCTCTTGGCAGAACGTTCTTGATGTTGATACCCCATCGCACGTCACTCCACCGCTCGCGCCAGGCCTGCATGAGCAGGCTCTTGATCGAACTCGTCTTCGACGTGTCCATGGCCTATGTGGTCGGACTCAACGCCAGTCGCCTCAACAAATACAAGCAGATTGCTTGAGGTTCATTCAGAGGCTCACACGACGTCACTTCGTCCAGAGGAAGCGCCGGCTCACTATCTTGACTTGGTCTATTTCGAGACGACCGTCTCGTTTCGTCTCTTCCAGCCGGCACAGCCCTGTCGCGACCGGCGGCCTAACGCAAACGTTCGATTCACACAGTCAGTCAATCGACTGCGGCTACCGGCTGTGTTCCACTGGCGCTGACATACCCTTCTCACTCCAGCACTTGATTTACACTCTGTTGAGCTTTTTGCTCTTCCCCGCCTGATGATTGTAGTTGTTCTATTGATATATATTTCTCTCTCGCTTTTTGCCCGTCTCACCCGCGAGCTCTATGCTTTTTGTTTACATACTGCACCCCATGCACAGCAGACTGCTGTCGTCTCTCCTAAAGTTTGTTGTTGACAAACAAAGCAGACGACGCCGGTGTACTACTACTACTACTACTACTACAGCTTATTCTCATTTTTTACTTTGCTTTCTCTCTCTCTAACTGTCTCAATCTCTAGCATCTCTTTTTCTACCTCATTTTCTTGTTTTTTTGTCTGTCTCACCCGCGATCGCTCTTTCCCTCGCGTTATGCTTTATGTTTACATACTGCACAGCAGACTGCTGTCGTCCCTCCAAAAGTTTGCTGTTGACAAACAAAGCAGACGACGCCGGTCACAGTCTAGTACAAATTACAAGTACAAGTACTACTACAACTACTGCAGCTTATTCTTATTTTGTGTTGTGGAGTATGTAGCGATTGTATTTCCCCTGCGTTGATTCGCTTGTCGATCCACTTGTATCTCGATGCTGCAGTTGTTTTGGCTAGAGTAGAGTTTTTCCATTTCGATTTTGCTAATTCGGCGTGATTCCCACTACTCACCGCTGTTCGAATAGTTCTCTCTACCGCCCCGGGACCTACATTGTTTGGAGACCTGACATGTTTCTTTCCTATATCTGTTTGATTTCTTTCTTTCTCCATCTGGCAGCTAGCTGACTGATCAAAACGCGCAGCTCGGGTTCCGAACACCCAAGCTTCGACTTCGGCATGCGCTGCCCACAACAGCAGCACCGGACAGGCAGGAACAGTGACTGCCTCTCGTGGCATAGGAAAAAGTGTGTCTGTGTCTCTACGCAGTCAGACATAGTGAAAGTATCGGTGAATTTTCTGGTGCAACAACGGTAGGCAACTACGCTGCCGCCATACGGCTACATCGAACGCGTAAATAGCGCGCAGTGCGAAAGGCGCGCCAATCATCAAAGTGTCTCACATCACAACATAACCAGTCAATCCGTCTCGAGAACACAACAACAGCAGCAACAACAACAACAACAGCAACAACAACAACACGGACTACGAATGCCAGACGATCCTTTCTGGCCCGCCGTAGGATCCCTTCGAAGAACCTCCAGGTTTCATCGACGCAGGTGCACCTCTGTTCCAGCGACAGTTCAGTGGCAACAGCGATATGATTGACAAGAGCCTATCTTGATGACAAGAAAAAGAAGATCGTCGTTGTGAGCGCTGTAGTGTTGCGCTCTCTCTCTCGTTTCGTTACAATCATCACCGGCTGTCATTTCGTCGTATCATCATCATCAGACGAGAGGATCGGTCAGAAGATCAATTCGGTCGATTGAACAGTGGCAAGTTCTTCAACGATTCGTTGGAGCAATAGTAGTGGCGACAGCAGGGGCAGTGCTGCTGTGGCGTACGCAGTCGGTTGGTGCTCGTCGCACGATTTTGCGGCGACGATCGAATCAGATATCGTACGAATCGGGTAGAGGAAACGCCCGCGAGACGCAGCGATGGCGCGAAACGCCGAAAAAGCCATGACGACGTTGGCTCGGTGGCGATCAGCGCAGCTGGCCGGGGACAAGATCGAGGATCGGCGACCGTTTCTCGCCTCGTCGTGCTACGATCTCCGCCAGGCCGAGAAGTGGCGTCGGCAGATCATCTCGGAGATCTCGCGCAAGGTCGCCCAGATCCAGAACGCCGGACTGGGCGAGTTCCGCATCCGCGACCTCAACGACGAGATCAACAAACTGCTCCGCGAGAAAGGCCACTGGGAGGACCGAATCCGGCAGCTCGGCGGGACAGACTACGCGAAGGTCGGGCCGAAAATGCTCGACGCCGAAGGCAAGGAGGTGCCGGGCAACCGAGGCTACAAGTACTTCGGCGCGGCCAAGGACCTGCCGGGCGTCCGCGAGCTGTTCGAGTCCGAACCGCCACCGCCTCCAAGGAAGACGCGCGGCGAACTTATGAAGCACATCGACCCCGACTACTACGGGTGGGTTTCTGAGCGTGTTTGATGTGTCAGTGAAGACATTGTGGTGTGAGGCAAATGTCGACTTCGATTTGCGCGCCCATTTCTGTGCATTAATCTCTTTCATATATATATATATATATAGAGAGAGAGAGATACCGTACTTTATGTATGCATATATGCTCGAGCTATAATATACTATATATATGCTCGAAAGCGTTTCCAATTCGATACTGTCTCTACCTGCAGCTAGACTCAAAAGGGGCATCATTTTAAATATGCGTCGACTTCCTTACACGCACATATAACTCTACGTATATAAATCTCTGCAGCTCGACAACGTATAGAGTTGGTAACCGGCATGGCGCGTACAGTATTTATGCTATGCTATGCTAAACCGACAGTATCCGTTTGGGATCGCGGCTATCACCGCTGTTAGATACGCTAACATCTAGGCTACATATTTGTTCGCTCTATGTACGTTTTACCTTCTTGGTGTTAACACTGCTTCGGATTTTCGTTTGCGTATGTATTCTTTTCGTTTGCGTTTGATTCAATTCATCGCATCGTGTGCAACAGGTACCTCGACGATGACGACGGTATTCTGGTTCCGCTTGAAAATGAAGCGGAACAGTTCGCTCGGGAAAAGGCTATCGACGAAGTGGAAAGTTGCGCGAGCCAACGACAAAAGCAATGGCACCAAGGCTGACGAGTCGCTGATGGAAGTTGTCGTCGACGCCGATGAGAAACAACAGCAGCAGCAGCGGCGGCAGGAGGGCACTCTTCGAGACGACCTCGAGATCGAGGCACCTCCGACGTTGTCCGACGACACGGTTCCGTACGTGGCCCACGTCGCCGTGCCCAGCCAGAAGGAGATCGAGATGGCCATCCTTGAGCGCAAGAAACAACAGCTGCTCGCAAAATACGTCAGCGAGGATCTCGCCAGAGAGGAAAGCCATGTAAAGACGATGCTCGGCATCGAGAAACCATCTGCTACCCCTAAGGCGACCACTAGTCTTAGTAGCGGCAAGGGCAGTTGCAGCAGCAGCAGCAACGACAACACCACGAACCGTGGAAATGCTAAGAACGGTCGTAAGAAAAACGATGACGACGACGATGACGATAACAGCAGTGCCAAGCCAAAGACTGAACAGCAGGAGGGGGACTCGGCCGTCAGCTGAGAGAACCGCGGACGACCGCTAGGATGATGAGGTCGTTCAAAAAAGAAGACAGGCGGACTAGGAGTGTACTCGTCAGGTTCGCCACTCGATGGTGGTGGCTCGGTGGCTCTAGCACTGTTGTGCACACCACAGGGATTCAGAGCGCCTCTGCTGTTGTTAAGTTGTTAGGTGAACTTCGGTGAATGACGCAAATATTGGCAGGTCCTTGTTTATGATGAGTAGTAACACCTGATCGACAGTTTGATAAGTTTGAGAAAGCTATAACAAAAGAGAGAAATACTTACACTCCCGCCCTTTAACCGCGATTTAATACGCGCGGACCCGAACGGGAGTGCCCACGTTGAGGGAATTTGTGAAGCTTATTACTTGAGCTGTGAAACTTCGTAACGCGTTCCGAAGAAATACGACAGTGCGCTATCATGTAAATAAAAAGAACAATTTTTACCATTGAGTTTTTCCTTTATATATATATATATATATATATATATATATAAATTATTAATCTAACTATTCGCCATATATATATAATAAGTACAACAGCTTGGTGTAAAACGAAGTATAATTAGCTTAGCTTTATTTACATGAATAGCTGCTAGGGTTACAGCAAGATGATTCAATGCGGTGGTGATAAGACTAGAACGAAAGTGGCAAAGTCATCGGTTGTGGATTTTGAAGATACGTCATCACGACAGCCGAGATTGACAGCCTAAAAGAAACAAGAAGTCAATCCAAATTATATATGTATATATACCATTGGGTTAAATAATCACAATCACAAACGGATTATATATATATAATTTTTTGACGTTAAATAACCACGATCACAAACTGATCCTCTTCCCGCACGACTGATTTTGACTATTCGCTGCCACTTCCAGTTCAGTTCAAATAACTTGCCCCTTTGTATTCACCCTCTACAAGAAAGCGTCTGTTTTTGTTTTATTAGAACCTATATATATATATATATATCACACTCTACAAGAAAGCGTCTGTTTTTGTTTTTTTAGAACCTATATATATATATATAAAGTTAAGTGAAGGCTATTGCCTAATACTCACATGAAGCTACTGAAGAGCTGTTTACTGTCGTCGTTGACTCGCGAATTAGCAAATGTCACGCTAGAACAAAGCAGAGCTAACCAGGAGCACCACTTCATCTGAAATAGTGAGTAAAATGTCGATGTCCGGAAAAGTTTGCGTTATGTAAGAAAATAAAATAGTCAAGCAAGGAAGTATAGTCACAACTTATCGACGTAATGTCAATAACTTACCTACTTTGCAAGTAAGCCTAGCCGGTGTCAGTGAAGTCAAAAACACAACAAACAGAGCACATGGCTACAAGGTATGGCGGCTGTGTATTTAAATTTCGTTACGATAAACGTGCCACGCCAAATATGTGTAGACATATATGTACTTACTCGTATTTTGTTGAATGCTTGGACAGAATGCTTTGCGCAGAAAGTCGAAAAAGTAGAAACAGTAGGATACCTGATAGTGTAATGGTTGGACAGCAGTACGACGTAGCTCAAGAAGTACTCTGCGTTTGAATTGCGACCATTATATTGATACATCTCACTATGTTGCCGCTAGCGACCAAAAAAACGTAGGACCACATCGCACAATCGAGTAGCTGCCACATGCATAGTATCACAGACAGTAGCAGAACAGAATGTTTTCGACAAAAGTGGTCAATTCGTGTGCCAGCTAGCCGATTGTTGTCAAACTCAACTCTCAACAGCGTACCTTCATCATGAGTCCCATCATGGAGAAAATGATGCCGAGCACGTTCATGTAGTCGGACGTAGCATCGTCTCCCGGTGCGCCTGGTGTGCCGACTGCCGGCGGCTTGTACCTAGTAGTCAAATGGGAAAACAGGCAATTGAATGAATCACTCGCGCGAATTAACTCATTCCTGTAGCAGTGAAACAATGATAGCATGGCGAGCAAACACATGGACAATCACATGTGCCTTGTATGCAATCTCAGTATGAAGTGTAACTGTATCTATCTAACACCGTTGTGGCACCGGAAACTACTCACAATAAGAATGTGCATATATATATATATACGTGCCTACTAGCCCACGTCGTGATACGTGTAACATATACATAATGTATTATACGGAAAATAAATACGGAAAAAAGAAAAACAGCGTATCAAAAAAGAAAATATATATATATAACAATACGAATGCGTATATATATAAATATATATACTAGGAAAATTAACGTCACCTTAACACCTTAACACACATATCACCATTTTACATCAAGGCCGCTTACAGCGGCAGCATAGACAGACACATTGAGATATCTAACGGTTCCCCGACAGTGCCAGCCTACTCTCGGCGGTATACTTTATCAACTAATCTAAATGAGCATCGTTCCAAGAAAATTCAATCAACAGCAAGAATCGAACCGGCGACAACCCGTTGGATGATCTAACCATGACTAGCGAACTAGCCCCCTAGACGACGCCGTTAAAGCTATCCTTGTACGACGTATTTCCTGATTGATGTTAAAAGCAAAAAAATAAACTTCAAAATCCAATTGACCCAATTGAAATAGGCCAAGTCGCCTCTATAAATTTCACAGTACAAAGGTTGTCAAAGTGCGACATGGCAAACACTCAAAAGGAGGGTAGATGGGACCTCTAAGGTTTAAGCTTGACATAGACAGGACAATCCTGTCAAACTGAAAACGAAACAACTGTTTTAAGCTCTCCGATATACACGATCCTCCCGCCCCCAATGTTTCCCACGACAACCCAGTGTGAACTACACGACATTAACCTGACGCTCGTTCAGTGATCATGTACATGCGGTGTTATTGAATCCAGCTGATTGATGGTTAATGGATCATTTTGTCTTTTCGTGTTTGTTTTGATTGAGGCTCGCGAAAAGCTCATCCTTGATCTACCCAGTCTACCCAACAAACACACGACATAAGCCAACGATCCTCGATGAACTACTCGAACGTCAAAATGAGACCTGGTCGACCTGGCGCCTGATGCCTACCTGACGATTTTGTCGTGTCGAATAAGTTGCTGCGAACTCATGATTGCTTGCTGGTGTATGCCACGCGACGGCCAATGAGCGAAGTGCTTCACGCTTTCAAGAACGCCTTTCGAAACGACGTTCGAAAACTCCAACAGCAGCAGCAACTAACTCTTCTTTAGTCAACGCTCTTTAGCCAGCCAACTCGTCCGCGTTTCCCGTCCGATTTCCGGCTCGTTGTTCCGTCGTCGGGCCAAGGGGCGAAGATTTCGCGTGCTTGCGTTCAATGTAAACACAGCGTATCCACAACGTTCTTCTCTACATGTATTTTCCTTTCTCTTTCGCGCTCGCCCTGTTATTTCCTTGTCAAGAGAAGCAGTCTGTCTATCTGTATTTCCCGGCCGCCGGCAGCCTGTCGTCTGCTAGCCATTTAATTGCCTAGCAGACCCAAACGAAAATTGGTTGACAGTTAGCCGCGTCACTGGCATCATGGGACGTCGGTGAATCATGAGCCGAACGAAAAAAAAAGAAAATCATTAACGGGCGCCTTGCGATAGACTGCCTGCGAAAATAGCAGCATGATGAGACAACAGCAGACTACACAACACAATTATAGCTGGGCTCATTATTATGCTACTAAATTGTTCTCGATTGTGTCTAGCCTATGTTATGCTTCTAGCAGTGCGAGCAGCCAGCGATCACCAAAGCAGTTGTGCAAATCAGCGACTACTCTAAGGTGTACTATTATTGTTGTTGTTGCTGTTGTGCTATTGCTATCATTTGGTTTATTCTGTTTAAATTATTGCGCCGTAATCACGTAATTCCCACATCATTGAGATGCCGTAATACACGTCCATCCGAAATAAAAATCCTATATATATATGTATATATAAATATATATTAGAATGGATTAACGGAATTATAACAGCGAACGACGGTTGGCTGAAAGACTGGCTGAATAAATTGAATAGCCAGCCCACCGACGACCCTCCGCAACAAACTATACTTATATGACAACTGTATACATATTCAACAACATCAACATGACAACTTACTAACTCCTCCACGTACACAAGCAGTTAGTTGGTAGTAATAGTAGTAGTAATTGCCGTAGTGGTCGAAAACAACCTCCTTAGCAAATGTTTTTTTTTAATTCAAGTCGTAGTGGTCATGTTAGCAGTAGTAGTAGTAGTAGTAGTAGTAGCAGAAGAAGTAGTCAATGAAGTAAAACGAAAGTAGTTCCGTTGGAAATGGTTGTAACATACATTCAATAAAAAAGAAAAAAAAGCAGAAGAAGAAGTACAACTAACTAGCAGTTAATATATAGAGTGCATATACTAGAATAGAGAACCTGGAACTGTCGACAAGCACCACCACCACCACCAATATTTGCCAATTGCTAATCGCGCCCTTCCCCAAATCACGTGCAGCAGCAGCAGCAGCGGCTGCAGCGGCGGCGGCAATGGCGATAGCGACGATGGCCGCAGCGCCCTCTAGTGCGCGCCATCTTGGTAGTGCTGTCAGGTGATCAAAAGTCACAAGACCGAGTTGGGCCGACGAGCAGCGATTGCCGACGAATCTGGCAGAGGCAGAGGCAGCAACAGCAGCAGGGTAACTGGCTGTCTGGAGAGCTGGGTAGTAGAAGGTCGATACGTGCTGTGTTGGTCTGTACTGGTCATCCCTCTGTATCTCTGTATCTCGGGACTGCAGGATACTGGTCATCTCTCTGTATCTCTGTATCTCGGGACGGCGGCAGGAGTCGTGGCAGTGTTTGCGTCGGCGACAGCGGTGATGACTGAATCTCGTGGCTGTGTTGAGTGCAGCAGAGTGGCCAGTGATTATTATTGAGAGTAGTCCCAGCAGCAAGCAACAGCAGCAGCAGCACCACCACATCGTCAAACACATTTTGCTATTATCAGTATCAGATCGTTGTCGGCTGGTTGACTACTACTGGCTGGCTCGCTGGCTGGCTGGATGTTTCAGCGTTCAGATCGTTTTTGAACGGTGTGGCTACTACTGATGGTGGTGGTGGTGCATCGAAGTCTGGGTCGTCAATCGTCAGCCAATGCGAGAGAGTGAGCGAGTGAGTGAGTCAATCACAGTCGGACAGATCAACAGAAAAATACCAGTTAAACAGGCTGAAACTGTCAAGCTGAGTCGGTATCCATCCATCCATCTATCTGTACTCGAGTAACGTACGAGGCGGGGGGCGTTCATTCAGGCCAAGAGGCGCACTCTCATCTCAAGCCCACCCCCCATCTGCTGGCTATCTACGGCGATTATTCAATCGTTCGTTTTGACGTAACGCCTGTCAGCTGCCTCGATCGAGATCGCGGTGAAAATCGGACGCAGTAACAACATCACAACAACGACACGATGGCGAACGCGCATCTCAACCGCGTCGAGGCGTTCCGCGAGCACGGAATGGCCGTCAGCCGCGACTACATCTCACAGCCGCGCATGATCTACAAGACGGTGTGCGGCGTCAACGGGCCTCTGGTCATCCTCGACCAGGTGAAGTTCCCGAAGTACGCCGAGATCGTGCAGCTCGTGCTGGCCGACGGCACGCCGCGCACCGGCCAAGTGCTCGAGGTGTCGGGCGACCGCGCCGTCGTCCAGGTGTTCGAGGGCACGTCGGGCATCGACGCCAAGAACACGGTGTGCGAGTTCACCGGCGACATTCTGCGGATTCCGGTCTCCGAGGACATGCTCGGCCGGGTGTTCAACGGGTCCGGCAAGCCGATCGACAAGGGCCCGCCCGTGCTCGCCGAGGACTTTCTCGACATCCAGGGCCAGCCGATCAATCCGTGGTCGCGTATCTATCCGGAGGAGATGATCCAGACGGGCATATCGGCCATCGACGTGATGAACTCGATCGCGCGAGGCCAAAAGATTCCCATCTTTTCGGCGGCCGGCCTGCCGCACAACGACATCGCCGCGCAGATCTGCCGACAGGCTGGCCTCGTCAAGCGTGCGGGTGGTTCGTCGAAGTCGGTCATGGACGGTTCGACCGATGACAACTTCGCTATCGTGTTCGCCGCGATGGGCGTCAACATGGAGACGGCCCGCTTCTTCAAGCAGGACTTCGAGGAGAACGGCTCGATGGACAACGTGTGTCTGTTCCTCAACCTGGCCAACGACCCGACGATCGAGCGAATCATCACGCCGCGACTCGCGCTCACAACGGCCGAATTCCTCGCCTACCAGTGCGAGAAGCACGTACTCGTCATCCTCACGGACATGTCGTCGTACGCCGAGGCCTTGCGTGAGGTGTCGGCCGCCCGAGAGGAGGTGCCGGGGCGTCGAGGTTTCCCCGGCTACATGTACACCGACTTGGCCACGATCTACGAACGGGCTGGCCGAGTGGAGGGCCGCCACGGGTCGATCACACAGATTCCCATTCTGACGATGCCCAACGACGACATCACGCATCCGATTCCCGATCTGACAGGGTACATTACCGAGGGACAGATCTACGTCGACCGGCAGCTGCACAACCGCCAGGTGTACCCACCCATCAACGTGCTGCCGTCGCTCTCGCGTCTAATGAAGTCGGCTATCGGCGAGGGCTTCACGCGAAAAGATCACGCCGACGTGTCCAACCAGCTGTACGCCTGCTATGCCATCGGCAAGGACGTCCAGGCCATGAAGGCTGTGGTCGGCGAGGAGGCCCTTAGCCCCGAGGATCTCCTCTACCTCGAGTTCCTGACGAAGTTCGAGAAGAACTTCATCTCGCAAGGCCGCTACGAGAACCGCAACATCTTCGAGTCTCTTGACATCGGCTGGAACCTACTGCGCATCTTCCCCAAGGAGATGCTCAAGCGAATTCAGCATTCGTTGCTCGCCGAATTCTACCCACGAACGGACGCGAAGGCCGCTGGCGGCGCCATGCCCCAAGGTACTGCTGCGACAACGGGAACTGCTCACTAAGAAAAGCAAAAGAAGAAACGAAACAAAAGAAGAGAGCCCGTAGACTTAATTATACCCTGGTGGTGGTGGTGGTGTAAAAGATGAACGAGAGAGCGATGCAGCAGCTAGAAGCCGCATCACAAGCAGCAACAACAACAGTGCCACTATGCTGTAATTCCCCTCGCGCCGACGAACCGGGCTCCGCCGTATGTTCAGACCAGCGAGTCTCACCGGCTGCCCGCTGATCAATCCCCTATTCATCTATCTATATATCTATCTATCTACTATCTATCGACCTACCTACCTACCTACCTAGTTAACTACAGCAATTTATCGAACTAACTGACTAACTCACTATTACGTCCTTGATTTCACGTAACCTCTTCTTTCTCGCTCTGGAAGTCCGCAGGCAAGATGACTATGCTCTCTCGATAGGAGATAGCATACACCGGTGGCTGATGACCTGGGGAATTCAACCGTTCAATATGACCGATAGGGGGAGGGAAGGGGCCGGGGGGGAGGGGTCTGGGCCAATTCCGGAAGGAATGAAATGGCGTTTATTTAGTCATTTACTCAACCATTCATTTAATGAAGCTGTTTGTGATACTACTGCAGCAATGTCAATAGTTAAGATCGCGACGGTGTTTCTTACCATTAGTATTAGTAGTGTTATTAATATTATTATTATTATTAGGTTTTTTTTATTGGTATGGTGATCGGGCGTCAGGTAGTATAGATTTTTTGTAGTGAGTGTTTGTCCGAGTCATCGACGACGAAGATCTGACTTCGTAACGCTCGCGCAAGGCACGCACTATGTTAGGCAAGCCGAAATCATTCCACAACAGGAGAAGCTGCGGCGGCGGCAGCAGCAGCAACAACAACAACAACGCTAACAGCAACAGTAGACCGTCGAGAATAACTGGTTAAATTGACCTATTTCTCCCGTTTATTTCAATATTGTTCTTCTGTCAAGTATCCATCCCTTCGGCGAGAAGATCGACGCGTGCATTGCAAGCAAACAATTGCTGTGATTGTTAGATTACGGTACGTCGAATCAGTTTAGAGTTTATCTTCCGAAGAGACGGTGGTAGACACGAAAGACACTTTGGGAGCCAGATGAAGTCCTGTCATCTAGAAGAGCGTCATATCATGCGACATACACACACATATATATATATATATATATATAAATGCGTAACAGTCTCCCTTATGAACGGGTCGGAACGTTGCGCCCTTTAACCAGAACGGTAAATTGGCCAAAGTGAGAACGGGTAACCTCCGTTTGTGTCTAATGACGGACAGCCGAACAGCAGCAAACAGCGACAACGACGGCTTGGAGTGATGATACTGGTTGGTGATAGACACACAAAGGCGTGAGAAACCTCCAACGAATGTATGAGCGAAGCGTTGTTTTTATGTTAATTAAATAAATATACAAATATGTCTAATTGAATGTTCTTATACGACGGCTGCCTTTACGCTGCTTATGTGCAATATTGCTTCTCTAGTAACAATTGTTGTCGAGCATCTAAATTATATATATATATATATATATATATATATACACGTATGGGCTTTGCTTACCGATAAAGTCCTATAGCGCTTATCTAATAAAACATCTGCTAGGTTAGGTCTTCAACACGTGCGCGTTCATATCCAAGACAAAACATTCCTTGTTTTCGTCGCCACCGCCGAGCATATAATCTGGTTACTATTTGCTTAGTATACGATTTTTTATTGAATTTGTCACTTTTGCAATTGCGTACTATACGATCGCCGTTTTCCCTGTTTCCGTTATCAGCTTACCTGGATAAATAGTAATATTAATTATAACAGTTATAATTTTCTGATTTGTAATTCAGATAGCGCAATAGGGGCAACAAGGCAGATGTCATCGTTGTTGTTGATGTTGTTGCTATTGTTTGTTCAGTGAGATTGCCTGCTCGATTTGTTGTTATGCTTTCATCGCTGTCTGGCGACTGTTACACCACAATTTATTGACGCACGGAATGACGCGTGTACTTCACGAGGTTCGGAGGGGCTATTAATCCTAGTTAGTTAATTGAGTTAGTTAGTTAGTTAACGAATATACTATTGACATATGAAGTATATGATATCGATGCTGCCTTCAACTAGACTGGATGGGCATCATCAATAGAACAGTGTGTAAGCGAGAGAAGATGAGTAGGATGGCACTCTTATGACGATGATGATGGCCTCATTCGTTATCAGGGGTGAGGTATGATGAGTATGAGCGAATAAAATTTGTTGACCACAACAGATGGCGCCGCTAAATGTTTTAATTTCTGTATATATATATATATATATATATATATATAGACTTTGTAATTTGTTACCAACTAATTCATTAAAAGTTAACAAATTTATTATTTGATTGACGTTGTTAACTGCATAAGAGTAAGGCTTTATTGATGTGTGACTAATGATGAATGTAATATTCGAGAACCAAACTGTGCCGACTCATATAACCGTAACTGACCGTGGCTCACATGATTTCTGCAGACGCAACCGAGGTGTGTAAGCATGTCTTTGTTCATCGGGGAATCTCTCAAGGAAGTGGTTTAACAGTTTGTCTTGATATACTAAGACAGCCATAGTAATATGGATGGTGATAGCAACAGTGGAGCGGGAAGAAAGGACAGCAGGTTCTTCAACGCGTTAGGTAAATGTCTGAAAGTTAAATCTATACGGCAGGCTTGCCCGGTTAGTGAAACACAGGCAAACATAAACAATTAGTAACCGTTGAGAGAGAGAGAGTGAAAGCTAAATAAGTTGCGCTGTGGAAGCAAGGAAGATAACGTGAGAGATCGATTCGAAGTAGAATCAGCAATAATCTAATATTTAATTTATATATATTATGGAGCATAGACTTTCAGCAGGCAGCAAGGTGTCTACAAGCGAAACGCGACGAGAAAGGCGAGTTTTTCGTAAAAAAAAGATAGATTAATAGAGGAATCTTTTCTTAAAAGAAACATTTTCATTAGAGCCAGCTTTCGGGAGCAGACGATCGATCATAGAGCACATTGTCATACAATATTATTCATGTGTGTGAATTATCGTATTTATGTATTACGAAGTATAAGGTTACGCGCCCAGACAATGGCGGTTATTACCTGAAGCACAACAGCATGTGTAACACACTGCAACGCCCAGATGTATCTATTCCGTATATTTAGATGTCGCGGATGCGTCGGGTCGGATCGTACTTCCCAGAATCAATTCCGTTGTCGATCTAGCTTATGCACTTGCGGGATTTTTATACCCAGATACGTTATGTACCATCTTGTACCGCTTAACCAACTATGTGTTAATAGATCTGTGGTATCTAACCTGCAACATTTGAACGGCAGAGCTCTCAGAGAGGCGAGCCCAACTGGGCATGACCCTATCCAACGATTGGGCTTCGACCCACGTTCGAACGAAGAGATCAGTCCTTGCAACATTCGCTGGCGGACCTTAGCAGAAGACTCACTGAGTGACCACCGATATAAAGAGTATGAACATGGGGAAGACTTATCAGTCTACCAGGACGGAAACAACCACCGTACAGCATGGTGTGCCGACAAAATGAACTTCGAAAGACTGCCGCTCGGAAGTAAGCGCTAAGGGTCAAAGGCTTCTCGAAGGAGGGACTGAAATCCTGCCGGATAAGGTGGAAGACTTACTAAAAGAAGCTTGTAAAGCAGCATCCAACCCCGGCGGGCGGGACCCGTCATTACCCGCCGCCCGAAAATTAGTGGACACCCAAATTTGTCGAGCTCAAGAAGGCCTGCAACGCATAAACAGGAACTAACAGAAGAAGGGCGGAAGTGGATGCAGCATGGGACAATCTGCAAGTGGCCAGGAAGACATTAAATGATGCCTTTTAGAGCAGTAAAGAGAAGAAATGGCGAGACTCTTCCCAAGCCATGCCGAACCCACCATTCAGAAATAGACACGGAGCAGGAAGACCTACCCTTGACACACAAAGGAAAATACCTGCCGCTACAACACGGTCACCTAACGGCAAAGCACCCGGCAGAAGCGGTGGGGTTCCTTCTCCAAGAACAACCGCAAATATTTAAACTGATGGCGAACCAAATGTTGAGAGAGGACATTTACCTAGCGCCGTGGAAGAGTCCAGAGCGTCCTGCCCAATATGCCTTCCGCATACTTTAGACAGAGCACTCGAAACGGTCATAAACATGAGGCTAACGGCGAAACTGGAGGAAAGAGAAGCTCTCTCAGACAGACAATTTGGCTTCCGCAAAAGGCTGCCAACGGAAATGGCCTACAGGAGGCGCAAAAACAAAGTAAAAGAACCAATGGTCTGGGGTGCTCTGCGCGGTCGTCCTTCTGGATGCCCGCTATGCCTTCTACTCGCTGAGTTGGCAGGCCATTATCGACGTAATGGCTCAAAAGAAAATCTTCCACTACCTTCAAAATATCATAGCATCCTATCTCAGCAGTAGGGCAGTCATCGATGGGAACACAGAGTTAGCCATGAGTGCCGGCGTCTCGCAGAGACCTACACAAGGGTCTTTGCTGGGGAACATGACATATGACGACGTATTAAGACCCTGTAGACTGACGGGCGTACAGAGAATAGCTTACGTAGACGACCTCGCCATCTTGGCCGAGACGCTGCAAACAAGAGCAGCAAGCAGCTATCGATGTTGCAAACCGCTGTATGGTAGGGCAAAGCCTCGAGCTAGCGCCAGAAAGAAGCGAGGCCGTACATCTCATAGGTCGCACGTGACACGGAAACATCCGCTTAGCTCTGAACGGCGTGAATACAAAGCAGAATATGTTTGCCCGAAATGTGGGCGTGGCGATATACACGGCCCTCTCTGGCAACGTGCACATCGACAAGGTGACCCCGAAAGCGGAAAAGCTGACAAATCGCCTAGCAAAGGTCTTGCTGAGGACACGCGGGGCAACTGAAGGCAAGAGAAGACTTCATGCTTCAGTGGCGTAGTCTACCGTCCTGTTGCCGTTTTAACGCGGGGAAGAAATGCTATGCATTTTAAGAGAGACAAGAAAAATCTCCTGAAAACCCAACGAAAACTGGAAATACGAATCGCCAGTGCATTTAGGGCCGTCGAAACAACGGCCTATCGTAAGGTTGATACCATGGCCTAGAATGATCAAAGAATTTTTTGTGTGCTTGTTCTTCGACCATTCTAGACCATCCTACGTCTCCTACGGGCTTGAAACTTAAGCCGAGGCATATCTTCAATGCACCGAGGGCCAAGCATGTTAAGACATGTTGGGGAAACCCTAGGTATTTTCTCGGTGCAATGAAGATATGCCTCAGGTGTAAGCTCTAAGCCCGTAAGGGACGGAGGATGGTCTAGAATGATCGAAGAACAAACACGGAGAAACACGGAAAAAGAACAGATCCCTGCAAAAAACTGAGCCCCGGAAACAGACGCTCAGAAAATGGACCGATTGATGGACCAGAGCACCCTCAGGCGTGCCAGGAGCCTGGACCCGTCAAATAATCCCCGACCTTGAGATATGGTTCCACAGAGGGCAGCGGAAAAGTCACCTCTCATCTGACGCAGGTATTGACGGGGCACGGGTGCTTCCAAAGATACCCGCGTAGGATAGGCATGAATGCGGACGCCAAATGCATCATGCGTGACGCAAGCGAGAAAGACGACGTGAATCACACAATCCTCCTATGCCCAGCATACTCACCGGTAATAGCGTATCCAGACATGATGGTGACAAACTTAGTCACCGCTATGCTCGAGCATGAGTTTAAATGTAAGGGATTATGAGAAGAAAGACCCAACTGGAAAGACAGCAAGCTGAAGGGGTGAGCCGACGAGGAGATGGAATGGCCGCTGGAAACCAACATAAGAAGGGAACAATTATAAACGGAGGTCATAGAAGAACCTTCATTTTCAGCGAAGTCAAACGAAAGTAATTCCGATAAAAATGGTCTTAACATATAGTCAATAACAAAAACCTACAACATAAAATGCGCTTTTGTTTGACTACCTATGCTAAATTAAGTGGAGTTTTGGAAGAGACACAGTGTATATTACTTCACCAGTATGAGGTGCTTAACCACACAATTATGCAGTATTAAGAATAAATTTACTCTAAAGTCAACGAACGCTAATTAAGAAATATGCAGGAAAAGTGTAGTATGAGCAACATTACATTTGGAACGATATTATGCAAAAATTAGCCTTATCGAACAAAGAACTTGAACGAAGTTTTAAATAAATGTATGCATAATGCCAATACATTTAGGGAAAACGTATAGAAAAAAATATATAGAACTATAAACTATATATTAGAAAAAACGTTTATATATACATCGGAACCCATGCATGAATAAACAAATGCATGGGTCTTCAGCTGCAGTCTTTCGACATCCTGCGAGGATACGAGAGAGGATACAATAGAGAGGCCATGTTTCACAAGCAGGAGACAAGATAGAAAAATGTACCGAGTCCGACAGCGGATATGTATGAAATTCAAACTGGTCTTAATTGATGTTTGTTCTTTGGACATTCATAAAATAACAGCAATATTTATACCATAATGCCGCTCTGAGAAAGTACACTATCATTTATAGAAATATAATACACAAAAATAAGATTAAAATCGACACGTAATATATATATATATATATATATATATAATCATTTATTTATGTGTATAAGATATACAATTGTGATGTAAGAACATGTGCACAGCCCGCTTGGGGCAATATATATATATATATATATACAAAAAATAATATATATATATATATACAAAAAATAAGCCTTTGTTTACGTTAGCATTGTACGATTCTCGTCGTCTGTTTGCCGCGACTAGCAGACGACCAGCTAAGCTTTCGAAAATTCGAACGCGCATACGCGATGATGGTTCGTTCAAAGATGGTTTGTGTTGGAAACAACGGTCGCCGACGGCTTCATGTTGATCAACAAACGAAGCAAGTGGATCCAACTACTGCAGCTGCTCGTTCCAACAGCCGCTGACTTCTCTGGGTGTCGTTGTTTACTTTTGCGCCAGCCTTTGCCGAACGGACTGACTGAGTGCCTACCTGCCTGCCTGTTGTCTGTTATGAAGTGAAGAGGTCAAGTGAACAATGTCGCTGGAAAAATTGAGAAAATTGTGCCGGATCGTGAAAGAGAATGGCGGCTTGAGAAAGTCAATCTACCGTATCTACCGAGATGACGCTCTGAAAACGGGCACCTTGGTTGGCACCGATGCTTACGGTAGGTAAACATTTGATTGTTGATGTTTCATCATCCATCTCATTCATGTTCGTCGCGTTCACCTGTTCAGTCAATACGTGCGGTGATTGATAGACTCACTTACATGCATGGCAATCTGTTGCTGTAGAATAATTGACGCTTATACAGAAAGAGAGAGAGAGAGAGAGAGAGAGAGGGGCGCACACTCGAGATAAGATACACTGCTGAACACATCTGTCTTAGACGAAGACGATTAATTATTATTATCGCCCTTTATTTAGCTAAATAAACGAGCTTGTTGTTATGGTGTATGTGTGTGTGTGCGCATCTGCTTGAACTTTCTGCTCGAAACAGAGTTATCTAGCATAACCTGATGCCACTGCAGTGAGGACTACACTCAACCTAATAGTGCCAGGAGTGAAGTTTTGAATGTCGTCAAATTTTGCCGACGATTGCAAGAAGGTCAAATGCAAAATGAAAGGCCTGTTAACCATGGGCCGGTCGGTTGCTCTAGTTCGGTATTGTGTATATAGATATATGTACACTTTAAACACGATTTATGTTCGCCAAATATACGTACTTCTTCAACATGACTTCGTATTCGCTAATGTAAGCTAATGTGTCATGCGCTTGTTTACAGGCAACAAATACTACGAGAACAATGAGTACTTTGTGGGGCGAAACCGGTGGGTAATATACTCCGACAAGGTAAGCATGAACTCTGCGGCTCTATTTTGGCCTGCGTGCATATACAGATAATCCGTTCTTCCAACGTGTGTATAATATCATGTACAGAAAAAAAAGATAACCTTTCGGCTGCACTCGCTATCATGAAAACAAGGTGATTTATGGTGAGTTAAAGATCTGTTGCACTCCCCGGACAAAATATAGGTTAACTTTTTTTTTGTGCGAGGAAAACACTACTACGAGACTGGTTGCGTTGTCGGGCTACAGAGCGGGACTAAAAAGCATGCCCTTGCTGAACAGAGTTACTTAAAGTAACTAAAACTGAGAGCTGCTCAGCGGAGTGGAGAGATTGCATAAGACCTATCGTTGTTACGATTTTAAGTGTGAGAATTGACGGCTCGGCCCCTAATGTGGCAAGCTAGCTCGAATGGATTAAATTGTGAAAATGTTTCCTCGAAATCTACGCCATTCATTATATAGAAAGAGGGGATTCAAATCGGGGAATTCAATTTTCGTGACAACAAAGCACACGTTATTCTATCGATGTAACTATATTTACTCTCTCTTTCGCTCTCTTTCTATCTGTATGTATGCTCGTAAAACTGATTCGACTAGAATTAAAAACATTCTTTTAAGGAGGTTGTTTTTGTAATTCGAGACCATCCTCCGGCCCCTACGGGCTTGGAACTTACCCTGAGGGCTATCTTCAATGCACCGAGGGCCGGACATGTTAAGATATCTAGGGTTTCCCCAACAGTCTTTGTGGCAGCCGCATGGCCGCTGACTCTTACAAAACTGATTCGCCTGATCCTTTCTTGCTGTAGGTGAATTTGGATTACGACGGTTCGCAGATTCCCGCTGAATGGCACGCATGGATGCATAATATGACCGATCACCCACCAACGGTCAAACCGCCTGTTCAGTACAAGTGGCTCAGCGGACACCAGGAAAATATGACGGGTACCTCGCGCTCGTATATGCCGTATGACACTACCCGACCGAAAATTCAACCGTGGAAGCCTGGCCGCGCGACGACGAGCTAACCACTCAAACAGTTGACCAATTACTGGAAGTGTGCGTTAATGCCTCCTGGAATGAATCCAGAGTTGAATCTCTGAGACGCGGGGGCAGGAATGCAATATTGCGTATTTTAGTTGTTACCTAACTTTCGAAGATGAAGTATATATATATATATATATATATACTCCGAGATGAGGTCGGCCGTACGGAAATTTCAACGAGAACGGCCTTTGGGCGTTCTAAGTCAATGTAGGTAGGTAGGTGCCTTGAGGCCGATGTTGAATAAATACGAATGAAAGCAACTTCATATGAGACTTTATTTCGGTAATAGGTGAGCGCGTTCAGATAGCATCTTGCGAGGTTGCCGACCTCACAAGCAAAGGCGTAACTGCATTCAGACGTACAACTTCTACACTGTTTGCGTGGTGGCGTACCACTGAACACGATCCCGAAATAGCACCACTTTGATACGCGCCTTGAGGCGCTGAAAAGTTAAGAGAGAGAGAGAGCGAAAGCTAAAAGGAGATCCCGCCGCGGAACAACAATGATTATCCGCTATGCATCTTTCGAAGAGTAACTACTAGAGGTAGAAAAATAGACATCACAACCTGTCACAACATTCTGATTATCACTAATTGCATTCTTGCACAGGCGTATCCGAGCTACTAATACTCTGTCGTCCTCTGCTACGATACGATATCATTTACATGCGTCACGTCATCTTGTGCTATAATACATCTCACATACATGCAATATTAGCATTTCACGCTACAAATACTGCTTGAGCAGTTCGTCTAATGATATGCGTTTGTGTGCATCTGCGTCGAGTAAACAAACGGTCGTCGCCACATAGTCGCCGTCGTTCTATGTATAGGCGCACTGCGTCTGAGCGTCGATTTCTGGCACACTACCTCGCACCCGATCTCTTCGTGCGAGCCTTGCGGAGATTCTCGAGGCGTTTACGTACAATCTGGAGATGTTTCTGTATGTAGCTCTCCTTGGGCGCACGCTTCGCCACCTCTAGGAGGCAGCGTTCGGCGACCTCGAGTCGGCCCGAATTCACGTGCACCACACAGAGGTTGTGCATGGCCTGAATGTTCGTCGGCTCGAGGGCGAGGATTCGTTCGTAGCACTCTCGCGCGCGTTCGACGTCCTTCAGCTGGTTGATGAAGATGTCGCCCAGCAGGATGAGCGCCTTCGAGTGGTTCGGATGGTGGACGAGCAGCTGCTCAAGAAAGACCTTGGCGTCGAGCGGCCGGCCGACGTCCGACAGCAGCAAGGCCAGATTGAACAGGGCGCTCCGAAACGTCGGCTTATGGCGGAGAGCCAGCTTGAAG
This sequence comes from Dermanyssus gallinae, assembly GCA_003439945.1. Taxonomy (NCBI): domain Eukaryota; kingdom Metazoa; phylum Arthropoda; class Arachnida; order Mesostigmata; family Dermanyssidae; genus Dermanyssus; species Dermanyssus gallinae. Next base: position 47,529 of record QVRM01007082.1, on the reverse strand, counting down.
TAGCGTTCGGCGTCGGCAAACTGCTTGCTGTCGGTGGCCAGCATGGCAAGGTTGAACCAGATCCGCTCGTTGTCGTGGCCACGCTGCAGAAGCTGGTTGAGCCGCGCAACGGCCAACTGCCGCAGGTCGGCGTTTCCCGACTCCTGAATGAGAATCGCCGAGTTCATCAGCGCCTGCTCGTGGTCGGGGCTGACGCGCAACGCCTTCTCGAAGTACTGCAGGGCGTCGGTGGGCTTGCCCAGCTCGATGAGCACAACGCCCATGTTGTAGTAGATGTCGGGATTGGTCGCGTCCAGCTTCAGCGCACGTTCGTAGACGCGCCACGCCTCCTGCGTGCGGTTCAGCTTGATGAGCACGTCGCCGCGGTTAATGTACGCCTGTATGTAGTCGGTACGCATCGATATGGCCTGCCGGTAGAGCGCGTCGGCCTCTTCGAGTCGCGACGAGTTGCGCGCGTACAGATTGGCCAGGTTGAGGAACACGTTCAGGTAGTTGGGCGCGATTCGCGTCTGATACTTCTCGCCTTTGCGCGGCCGAGGCAGCAGCGCTTTCGCCATCATGAACGCCTGCTCTGCCTCGGCATACATCTGCAGATTGTTATACGTGCGGCCGACGTTAATGTGAGCGCCGACGTCGTCCGGCTGCACCTCGACCGCCTTGCGGAAGTAGCGCAGAGCTTCCGCATACGCGGCCTGCTGTTCGAGCGCATGGCCGATGTTGTTGAACAGCTTCGCGTTGTGCAGGTTCACCCGAAGACCGCTCTTGAATATGCTCAACTCGGACGTCCAGTCCCGATTTCTCTGAATCGTCTTCCCAGCATGGCACAACACAAGACTCACTAATAGAACGTCGGCGAGCGCCTTCCACCGAAGGCGCAACCGTCCACAACCAAACGCGACGAGTAGGCAAAAACCCATGCTGGGCAGGTAGAGAACGCGTTCGGCGATAACAAAGCCCACAGAGAACAGAAGATTCGACGCCGGAAGAAAGGGAAAAACGATCAGCGCCATAGCAAACACGAGCGTGCGGTAGTGCTCGAAGGTCGTGTGCACACACACCGTATACGCGATGGCTATCAGAATGAGATACACGACGAGCGTGACCGCGTTCCGCCAGTCGAGGACGCCCTCAATCAACGGGATCGAGCCCATCGTCCAGTCGCAGCACAGGTGGTAGGGGTTGAGCAGCAGCCAGATGTTCACCGGCAGGAGGTAATTGAACGTGAGCTGTCGTGCCGGAAAGTGGGCGGCAGCCGCCGGATTGTCGAACTTGGTGAACACCGGCAACTGGGCTCCCATCACCTTGATGCGGACGTGCATGAACAGGGCTGCCGCGATCAGCAGAGATGCGCACTTGACGAGCGACGTCTTGAGCCATGGCGGTATGGCCCCCGATGAAATGATGATACTGTTGTTGTTGTTATTATTGTTGTTGCTGTTGCTACTGCTGTTGTTGTTGTTGCTGTTCTTGTTGTTGTTGTTGTTGTTATTACTGCTACTTTGAAAGAGCCGAAGCACAGCCAAGAGCAGAGACTGCGGCCGAAGTCGCCGGACAATCAGCAGTTCATAGGTCGCGCAAACCCCGATTACCGTGATTCCCTGCTCCTTGCACAGCGTGGCCAGATACGTAAGAACGATGGACGCGGCGATCATCGGCGCGGGCCGTCGCGTCTCCGAGCTCCGCCGGTAGGCGAGAAATGCCGCCAGAAACAGGATGGCGCACAGCGATTCGGCGCGACCCACCACACCCGTCACCGCCTCGGTGTGAATCGGGTGCACGGCGAACAGAACGGCCGTCGTGAGCGAATCGCGAGCCGATACGAACTCGGCCACAACAAGCATGAGCATGCACGACGCGGCCGCGTGCAGAACGACGTTGGCCAGGTGGTAGCCGAGAGGATGGAGACCGTGCAGCGCGTAGTTGACGCGGAACGTCAGCACGGTGAGCGGACGGTACGATTTGTGGCTGTGCTCTTTGTGCATCGGCGTGCCCCAGAAGTCGTTGAGGAACAGCCGATACAGCGGCGTCTCGGCGCGGAGATCTTTGTTGTCGCGGATCGCCGACACGTCGTCGAACACGAACCCACACCAGAGCGCATTCAAGTAGGCCGCGCACGCGACGCCGGCTACCAGAGCGACCGAATGCCACCGGGCCGCCGAGGACCGCTGTGGCGATCGTCGGCTGGGCGTCGACGACGCGCGGCCGTAACTGGCAGTAACTGACGAACAGTTACAGCCACCGCCACCACCTGCGAGCGGCGACGTCTTCCACCTGTCGATGTCCTCGGAAGGCTCGCGGGATGAGGGCGGTGAGGCCGCCCCAGCGGGGCCTCGATCGCCCGCTGAGGATCCCATCCTTCTCCTCATCATCATCATCATCGAGGAGGAGACGAGGTGTGCCTGTCCTTCAATCCCTGGTCACCACATATCGGGCCACCGCCACGGGCTCGCTCACCGACCACCACCAACCAACCACTACTTCCTCACGAACGACCTGTCAACTCGCTGCCGTCGTTTCGTGAGTGACTCAGGCGGACGCGGCGATCACGACGAAGCGACGTTGTTGTTGCTGGTGGTGGGTGGTGGCATTGCCCACCAAACCGGTCTGTCATACCGTCATCATAACTCTCCGATCTCTCTGGTCTCGCCCTCGCTCTGGTCTGTAGTCTCTGGCCCCAGGCGCTCAAGAGCCCCTGTTCCGTCTCCTCCACTGACGTTATCAGACGGCTCTGTTGACGATTTGTTTTGAGTGCTGCTGCTGGTGGTGGCGCTGCTGTTACAGCTGAAGCTTCTCCTCCTCCTCCTCCTCCTCGGGGTAGAGTTGGATACGCCGCTGAACCAACTGCTCCAGCCAGACAGGGCGAGTCGCCTCCGACGAACATAAAACAAACAGATCCGACAATCAACGAGTGGTTGGTTTGGTGCAGGAAGCTCTGTGTACTTTGATGAGGAGGAGACAGATGATCGAGGTGGTAGTAGTTTGCTAACCGGAATGATGTAACATAGCCTAAACATTTAGTTCACTGACCATTAGTATAATGAACACACACACCATGCATATGTTCGAAACTGCTGTTTTTTTGAAAACCCGACTTTGAATCGATTGTATTGTGAAGTGCTTGTTTCTCCCTCTACTTGTCTGAATCTTGTTTGAAAACCTTAACGTATTATATATATATATATATATATATATATAGTTTATTTAATGATTAAATTCACCTGATACTGTCCGCCTTTTAGGACGAACGTATTTGCGTATATGTGCCTATATGCTTATATATATATATATATATATATATATATATATATTAAAAAAAATATATATATATATATATATATATATATCGTCTCCCACCTGTCACACGGGTGTTTGTTACCTTACATTGACACCGTTACATTTGTTTTCCTGTTGCTCACGTCGAATTGTAAATAACTTAATACGTTAATAAATAAACACCTAAGCAAGTGTTCATCGTGAGTGCGACATTATCAAATGCATCAACATTTCTTCAACGTTACGTTTAGATGTCGCTACACCGCGCCGACAGATCACTAGACTGTTCACCAATAATTTCAGCTTTCTTTCGTAGGCATTCGGACTTACTTGTTGTTCATTGTTGTTGTTGTTGTTGTTGCTTTTGTTGTTATTTTCATCAACGTCACCGGCCTCCCGCTCAGCTGTTCCACTGAATCGACCACACCACAACAGGACGAGAGCGGCAATTGTACTGTCAACAGAAAGACCAGAAGTAACATTAGCTCTAGTAGTAAAAAGTAGTATTAGCAATGATCGGGCTTGGATGAAGTGTGGTTGGTAGTGAAGTCGACTCACTTCACCAACTACCTCTCTGACGGGAGAGGTGGGATCGGTGAAACCAAATGACACACCGAATTCACTCGCTCGCCCGCTACTTCGTCGAGTCGTATTCAGCTTCGAAGAAGAATCGACCGTGTGCAAACAGCAAGCAGCAGCATCATCGTTATTATTGAACAGGCGCGTCGTTCTCGGCCCACATCGTACACCACGCCGCAACGATGTCTGAACTACCTGTCGTGACGTACGACAAACACGAGTACATTGAGACGGCCTCAGGCAACAAGGTTAGCCGTCGCTCGGTGCTGTGTGGTGCGCACAATATCGTCCTCAATGGCAAGACGATCATACAGTCGGGTGAGTGAGGTCGCTGATGGCACGACGCCGGAAGTCTGAAGGTGGTGAGGGGGTACAGATTTATCGATTAGAGAACAGTGCATCAAAAGAAAACAAGTAGAAAACGATAACGTAAGAGGGAACGACGAGAGAAAGTATATTTATCTATTTACTTTTGTTTAGTTTAGTTGTGCTAATTGGTGCTTCGTTTAATCCCAAACGTGTTCCCAAAGTTCAGCAAAAATCGATCAAGCCTCACGTAACGTATATATATATATATATATATATATATATATGTTGTGGGAGATTTTGGGAACATATGGTGCCTTATGTCACTGGCAGCCAGCGGTAAATAGTATGGGACTCACCAAACCCGGATTCCTTCCCACCGCGCAGGTTCGGGACTGCATGGCATTTCGTCGACAATGCATATATATAAACCTATGAAGTACTCTACTACCAGCACGGATATTTCTTAATTATACCTGATGTCCTGCCCGCTATATATATATGGACATTATATATATATATATATATATATATATATATATATATATATATATAATTACCGTTAATTGCCAACGGAACGAAGTGGAGGAAGTGGTCGGCGACTTCGGCATTGAAGTCGCGAGATCCGACATCTGAATGCGACCCACGTATTTCTTCGGAACGATCTTTCTTAAGATTTGCATTAGTTAAACTAATAATAGATGGAGGTCCACAATTTTGCTGGTCATCTTCCCTAACCCTTGCACGTGTGCTGTCTCGCTTCACACTGCCGTCTCCCGACTATCTAGCTATATATCTATGTGTCCTGGATGCGTGATTGCAGGTGCGATCGTTCGCGGCGATTTGGCCTCAATTCGGGTAGGCCGACGGTGCGTCATCTCGCAGGACGTAGTGATTCGCCCGCCGTGCAAGCGTATAACGAAGGGCCTTACGTTCTACCCACAGCAGATCGGCGACCACGTCTTTGTCGGCGAAGGAAGCGTCGTCAGCGCCCAGTCAATTGGCAGTTACGTATACATTGGAAATAACTGCGTCATTGGTAAGTATCGAGCAGCTGCAGCAACGAAGAGTGACTGATAAAGAGGACCATTATCCAACGACTCGTAACGAATAAAAAGAAATACTTACTAGCTCTAGCCGGGCAGATAATCAATGGGCTGTAAATAGTGATGGCGGTCATGTGAGATGACGACTCCTTCAGCAACAGTAACATTGGACTCGACTGCAGCCTAATTTTACGTGCGCACAGCGGTGTACAATTGTTGCCACTCGTAGTGTTTTTTCATGTTAACTAGATCTGTTCTGTCATTTTAAAAGGGGCATTTTTTGTCTATATTAGCTGAGGTAGGGTGCTGAAGGCAGGGTTGCCAACCTAATGCTGCTGAATGACAGTGCACGTAAAATGCCGTGCGTCTATTTTTATGGGCTGTTTGCAGTGCCGCTTTTCTAAACTGTCTGTTTAAAACCACCTTGTTTATGTGTCAGATAGACTCTTATTTTATTATATAAGGAATATTTAATTTGTGAACTACTATTTTGACTTATTTAACTTACTTTTAATTTATAATGAGATGAATTAGCAACAATAAGACTTATGTTTGCCTTAGGCGAAGAGCTGTATATAACTTATGAAGTTTATCTCGTATTACTAGTTTCATATTACTATGGAAAAGTCTGTTCAGATATTTTTGATTTTGATACTGGGATTACGTAGATGACGTATGTTAACTGACAAGGTTTCGTGCATGTATATATGTGCATTTACCGAATGGCTTTGCCATATGTATCTTCAAGTAAGGTTTCATTGCGAGTTGCAACTCCTGTGGGCGCTCACTCAGTCTGTCTGTATTCGGAGTCTAGACCCATTTTGGTAACTTGTTTAGATTTATGTGGGTAACAACCATTTTATAGCGTACTTAATATGTGGATTAAGAATATACGTTGCCGTCGATATAGAGATGCTATAGGTTTCCCTGCCTGTCAGTAGATGATAAGAGAATTTCCGTTGTTAGCCATTTGCCTGGCGGATTCACCTCTTACCCACACTCTGCGTCTATACGAAGCTATAGGGACACAGGTAACATAATAATCGCTACACACTAAGATGTCGTTGTAGGTGATTTTTGCTACGAATATTTGTTACTTTTATAAGAACTGGCTCTACGTAAATAACCCAAACGTTAGAACGCATTGTCGTCAATGAGTCGCATGAAACCAATCAGGACATGTGATTTATTGTGGCTCGACTGAGATATTTTTAATTAATTCAAGTTGTCTTTCCTGCCTTTGTTTTATGTCCTGCGACAGGCCGGCGTGCTGTTCTCCGGGACTGTTGCATGATTGCCGATGGCAGTGTTGTCAGTCCGGAAACAACAGTGCCTTCATACGCGATCTACGCCGGAAACCCGGCTCGTTACACAGGTGAACTGCCTGGCCCCTGTCAGGACATTCTGGCTGATTACACGAATTCGTACTATCTTAACTTCGTGCCACAGGATCACCCGATCGACAGTAGAAAGTAGTGTTAAATTGTCAAGTCGCTGTAGTCACATCTTGGCATCATAGATAAGAACTATTTATATCAACAAGACCTGTAAAGCAAGTCATTGAATTTGACAGTGATGCTAGGTTTATAAAAGTTATATATATATATATATATATTATATATAATATGTACCAATAAAGACAAAAAGTTTGGTGTACGTTTAGTACGTAACGATCTTCTTGGTTTCTATGCATATGTGTACATGTATGTAGAAAAAAGACATTGCAGAGCTATGTGAACGTTATTGTTAACGGCACATTCAATTAAGTATTTCAAATATTACTCCTGCACAAAGGAATTTCAAAAGTAAAGTATTTTAAATAATATTTTTCTTGGTGCAAATAACAGGTATTCAAATCATTGCAATAGTAAATTAGTAAGGACTAAATGCTCGGACAATGTATATGATATTTAGTAACCTTACTTATATGTATTTGGTTGTTTAGTAGCTTATGCACTGATACTTCCAACTCGAGGGGTAATAGTATATTTACTAGACCGCAAAGAAAGGAAAATTTACTAAACGAGTTTTTTCATTTTGAAGCCGCGTAAATCGAAAGATGTTCGCTTCGGTAGAACTGGTCTCACTGGACTATGTTATGTAAATAGTAGGTTTTTTTTTCCGTAAAGCTAAGGCCCGTGTACGGTTTGGCGACCAAGGTCGTTGCCGGTTCTGTTCGTAGATGTGCGCTAAATACCCTGCAGGAGCTGCAGACGCAACGGCGGTTTCTACACCTTTTTCTCCCGGTAGGGCAGTCGCTAAAGTGTTCAAATTGTATATAATGGCGATTGTATTATAATTGTGTGCCATCCTGAAATGTAAACCTATTGCCAAATAAACTATATATATATATGGTCAACTTCATTGGTCTCGAGCCCCACTGCTTGAAAGCTGTGGGCAGGCAGACGACGTCGCACACACCGTCTCATACAGCGATCCTTGCCTTGTCCCGCCCAGAATCCCGTCGCGTTAGCTGAGCAGGCATCACGCGATATTGCCGCGCAGAGAAACAGTACTTAAGCTGCACATATCCTATAGGCTATCTTGTAAGGAGCTCAACGGTCAGCGGTATTGTTGTGTAGAATTATTGGGTTACCTCACGTAACAATTTGCACGTATGCATTAATACGCACTTAATAATACATATAAGCATACATGCATACTGTGATCAAACTAAATGTAGTCAGCGATTGGAATTACCGGCCTTTAATTGAGGGGTTTCTTGATGCCAATTCTTTAACTCTTAGGTCCCAGGGAATTTGTCTAGAGAGGACCTGTATTGCTTCTGTGAAAGCCGTGCGACTTGCCATATATATATATATATATATATATATATATATATATATATATATATATATATATAAAGCCCTTAATTAAAGGCCGGACGAGGGGAACACTAATTAGCAGGACAGACACCGGCTGCTTTTAGGAATACCTATACCGCATTGGTAAAATGTATGTGTAGAGAAGGCCGAAGATACTATGAACGCTGCGCCTTTTTCACACTGAGCGAGAGCTATCGTCCTGGAACCTACGACTGGGAACCCCCTGACATGCCTCGACAGGCGCTCTTCAAGGATCATGAATCCTTATCTTCCAAAGTGTGTTTTTGTTTTTAAAATAGCCCCACCCCGTTAAAATGCGCTTCAATCACCTTCTCCCCACTCACTGGAACACTTTGTAAACGCGTCTTTCGAAGTCGAGTTGAGTTGCTCATGCGAGTTTTCTTATGTTCTCTGTAAGATCTAAACGTTGTTTCTTTTAATTTTATCCGTAACAACAGAGAAAAGTCGCATGGAGCCGGGTCCGGCAAACAAGGAAGGTGCGAAAACATAGAAATCGAATTTTTCATAAAATAATTTGAATGCTATTTTTGCGTTAGCCGGATAGGCATCACGCGATATTGTCGCGCACATGATGCCTAATCCCAGCAACTGGGCTGAGGGAGCGGCACTACTTAGACATCCTTGATGAGAGCGAAGCCCAAACGTGTGAATAGCCATTCGTCAAGAAAACACAGCATTTAGAATTTAGAATAGTCAGGTAAGATAAGAACACAATATGTACATGGTACGGTAGGTAAACACATTCATGTTTATTCATCTATTTACAGGTGGTATACATGTGAATGATTGAATCGCCCAGTCCTAGCAAATATGTACGTACGATTCAATGCAGCTTTACAAATTACTTTACGCTTTGCTCTCGGTCTTGTTCATTTCCTCGGCGTCTTCTGACTGACGACCTTCGCAGGGCGTGTCGTTGACTTCGGAGTGTCCAGTCGACTGCTGAGGGCTGGTCGGGCCACCATTACCATCGGCATCGCTCTCCTCATCATCTTCCGACGAAGAGTCTGAAATAAAGCCACAGTTGTTGAGGACACTAGGTTTACGTACAAGCGGCATAGAGAAACGGCACTTGAGCTGCATCTATCGTATTGGCGATTGAGCACCAAATCAAGTAGATCAAGTTTCCGTATGTGCAAGGTGTATCGTTGTTTAGAATGATTGGGTTGCATCAAATATGTTATTGCATTTATGCATTATTAGTATGTACTTATTAATGCATATAAGCATGCATACATGCACACTCAATCAAACTAAACTGTTCAATTTAGTCAGCAATCGGAACTACTGGGTCCAAAAATAGTAAACAACTGATATATATATATATATATGATATATATATACAAATATATTTTTTTTTGAAACAATAGAACATTTAGAAGAACTGGGCGAGGTGCGATCTAATGCACATTTTCATTATTTCTAATGCGTCGTGTAACCTTGAACAGCTGCGTTCATGTGTCCAACTTAGTTACTAGTTGTTTCTTCCTATGCAATTATATTCTCTAAAATAGATATACTTGTGATAATTCAGCCAATGTTTGTTGCCCTAGTATTTTAAGAGCTTTGTCGTTTTCAATTAATTTAATAAACCTCTCGATAACAAAACATCCTGGCCTAAATCGCTGTGCATGGAGCCAATAGTAATAAATACTCGGAGCATTATCCCAAAGTAGTAACTCACAACTAATCGTAGTTTTTTCGTTTGATTATATTTAGCCGTTTTTTACTTAGGTAAAGGTTAATTAAAGGCCGTAATCGTAAAGCCTTGCCATGGCGCCGTTTTACTACTCACCTTTCGACTGTTGATCGCCGTCCTTCTTGGCCTTTTTAACTCGATTCTTCTTATCTTTCATCTTTTTCTTGAGTCTTTTGGCGCGTTTTCGCGCCGCTTTTTCCTCGGCTGCCTTTTCTTTGGCTGCTAGCCGTTGAAGAAACTCTTGGTCTAGTTTTTCCCTTTCAGCCTGCTCCTCCATCAATTTCACCCTGAATTGAATTCGAAACGTTTTAGGTTACGACTGCAATTTGTTTAAAAGGGCAGATCACTTCTTGGACGACTTACAAGGAAGGTAATATTCTCAATAAAACTATATATGGTCTACAAATATATATATATATATATATATATATATATATATTGCCATACCTTGTCACAGTAACATATAAGATTTATTTAAATACATGTAACAGATAGTGGCACATGTATTTAAGGAGTCGCTGTAAGAGTGTACCACAGCTCTCTGAGTACAAATAACAGGAGTGTACAACTTGACAAGTCCATTGTTAAGTTAATGCCATGGGATGGAATGAAAATCTACTCGATGGTTCACAAATAAGTATACTTTTTAAAACTTTAATGCAAAAATGAAGGGTAAATATTGCAGTTATTGTTGTTGTCGCTGGTGTTGTTATCGGTGCTGTGTTGTATTACGAGTGGTGGAGGCTGTTTGTAAAAATACCTGGTGGTTTCCTTCTTGCGGAGCTGTCGGTAGACATGGAACTCGCCGCTTCCAGCTCCCGCTGACGAGCCCATGACGTTTCGTACAAAGTCCGGCACCTTGTGAGATCGGTTATCGTGGCGGCGTTCGGGGATGTGCACCTCCTTGTCGGGATTTCGCATCAGCCGATCGAGCTGCAGACGTTGGGCGTCGCGCGCCGTCCGGATTGCGACGACTTCACGCTTTTCGCGCTCTTTCTTCGCCTTGGGCTTCGGCAGGCCGAGCAGATCGAGCTCGGCCAATTCGGAAGACATGGCTGTCGCTCGGTGGTCGTATAGCCTGGTGGGTATATGCAGAACAGGTTATATACAGATTAGGTTGGTTTACATTGGTTATATACAGAATAGGTTCGTCTTTACTGGGTATATTCAGAATAGGTTCGTCTTTACTGGGTATATTCAGAATAGGTTCGTCTTTACTGGGTATATTCAGAATAGGTTCGTTTATACTGGGTATATTTAGAATAGGTTCGGCTATATTGGGTATATGCAGAATAGGTTCGTCTGTATTGGGTATATATACAGCATAAGTTGGTTTACAATGGGTATATAGAATAAGTTCGTCTATATTGAGTTCATACCAGATATGCTGATCTGTACTTGGTATATAGAATAGGTTGGCCTATATTGGGTATGTAGAATAGCTTCATCTATATTGGATGTATACAGCATAACTTGATCTGTGTTGGGTATATAGAACAGGTTGGTCAATATTGGGTATACAGAATAGGTTTGTCTATATTGGGTATATAGAGCATACGTTGATCTGTAGTGGGTATATAGAATAGGTTGGCCTATATTGGGTATAAAGAATAGGTTTGTCTATATATTTGGTATATTGAGCAAAGATTGATCCATACTGGGTATATAGAATAGGTTGGCCTATATTGAGTACATTGAATAGCTTCGTCTAAATTGAGTACATTGAATAGCTTCGTCTAAATTGAGTACATTGAATAGCTTCGCCTATATTGAGTACATTGAATAGCTTCGCCTATATTGAGTACATTGAATAGCTTCGTCTATATTGGCTCGTGCGTGCAACTTGGCACTCACGTACACACAGAAGCACACGCATACCTTCACACACACACTTGACACTCAGCGCCGGCTTTTCTTCAACTTGCAACATCAACTGCTGGTCGGCAAGACCAGTTGAATCTTGTGGCCTTTCTGATCTGGTGGAAGTCGTCACACCCAGAGCTCACAATACCATCGTCGCCAACACCATCATCATCACCTCTATCGGTAGGTATCGGAGCAAGAATATTCGCAGTTAACCTGCAGAAGGATGCAGATGTCACAATCACCGGTCATCAAATCTTCGCTTTACATCACAAACAATGAAAAAAAAACCGCTATTTCCAGGCCGCTTTAGCATAACTTCAACAACATTAGCTATCAATATTCGACGTTCGAATCCCTGGATCTGCTTCTCCAGAGTTTTACGCTACGATTTGCGCTCCGAGTCTGCAAAGTCGATAACAAACGACCAAACAATTAAAGCGAAAGCTGGCTGTTTTCAGCTTGTTTTGTGAGCAGATCCAAGACAATAACGGCGACAGGATTCGAGTGAAGAAAAATACAGAGGCAAATTGTCAACAATCGCTAGATCCGAATCTCCTACAGGCGAGTAAACGGGGGAATCAGTCAAGTAGTAGTAACATATGATTTTTATACCGATAAACAACCCACGAATACGATACGACCATCAAAATTCATTCAGCATACATCAAACAATGCCCATCTAGCCCTTTCCCCCTCATCTCTTCTCTACTCCCAGATGTGCGCGCAACCTCTTCTCTAAAAAAATTCAAACAAAATGCTATGCAACACTAGTTAGGTACCTTACTCTAATATAAGCCGAACACGATAATAATCATAATGACAATAAATCAAATTAGGAGAAGACATGCAATATAAACACTCCATAATAGCGTTTGATGGCTTTGAGGAGCTGTGAACCTCTGTATAAATGTAAATCACTCATGAGATTAATAAAACCTATCTATCTATCTATCACTAGGCGCACTTTTCTTCATCAATATGATTGTGCAATATATATATATATATATATATATATATATATATATATTAAACCGACTAATGTCTATAGTGATGGCGCCGTCGTCTGCTCGATGGAGATTCTCACCATCAAGAGGCGTCGTATTCTTTGCTGCTGCTGCTGCTGCGCCCCCTCGCCTTCCAGCAAGGAGGCGGAGGATGCAGCTGTTGTTGTCGTCTGCGTATAATATTGAAGTTGAGCAACGGCGGTGGCGGTCGTTAGAAATCTACTGGATAGAAAAAAGACCCCGTATTTTCTGTACGATTTGGCGCCGCATTAGTTTTATTATTATCGTGATTATAATTACCGAGGGACGAAACGCTCCAATTGACCGAGTTCGGCCAACGTTCGCTTGTGATATGTGAGCGTGAGGACCTTTGCTTGCTGGAGGTGGCGCGGGGCACTGCTAGGAGTCTAGCAGCACAGCCCAATAGGACAGAGTGGTGTGGATGCCTCAGACGCGACCGCAAAACGGAAACGGTTCGTACAAGAGCCCGAGAACAGTGAACGCGACGACGATTCGCGACCAAGATAGCCAAAGCTCTGCAAACCCCACAACCCGAGGCTACAAAAGGTGAATGGGACCGCTGTCGTCGTCGTCGTCGTTTACTTGCGGATAAATATTTGTGGGTAGAACGATTGTATCATCAGTATAATGTTGACCTGATTGCGTATTCGTAAATTCGGCCTCAGCTGAGCGTACGCCGATTATTGTCATCAATGAAAGTCTGCGTCGTTGAACGCCACTGTTAGCAATGTTGTCAGTTCATTTCGTATCAGTCAATGGTGCCTATAATAGAAGCGTTCTCTCTACAAAATTGCATAGGACATCGTCTGTCTCAGAAAAATCGCATATATATTTAAATATATATATATATATATATATATATATATATATATATATATAATTTAGTATCACTATTGTTGCAGTATTGTACATAGTTTTGTTTTATACCTTCAATTATTACCGCTTGTAGTCGTACCTAGAAACGATATTCGGTTGACACGAGAAAATTTTGTTTGAGCTTTAGCTGAAAGCTGACCGAAGAAGCTAACCATCTCACGTATTAAGTAGTTTGCAATCAAAGTCAGGTTTGTTTCAAATATTTTGATGTAAACCTCATCGATACATGACGGTGGTGGTCCGAACTCTATTGACGTGGCGTTTTATGTATATACGAGGGCGTGTCGACAAGCTCTAGTACGTTGAATGTTGAAAAATGACACTAAAACCACTAAGATTTTCCGATTTATTCTGTTTAAAAGCGCCATTCATCAGCTAAATACAGGCAACATTTTGATCGGCGGTAGCGTTTATTCTTGGCGTTCTCGCCAAACAACTCTTGGATCTTCCATCATGACAGCACGGCAAGGAACATATCGTCCTGATTTCGGATTATTTCATTAAAAAAATTTATTTTCATAGTACCCCAACCTCCCCATTTAACGGACCTGGCTCTGTGCGGCTTTTTCCTGTTTCCATGAATAAAACAATTGAAGGAACAACGTTTCGCGACTATAGAAGAAATAAAGAAAAAGTTGCAGGAGCAACTCAATTCGATTCCGCGACACGTGTTAAAAAGAGCGATAATAGTATTTGTTAGAGAAATAATGTTTTGTCTATGATAGTGTTTGTAGTAGTAATATAAATCATAGAGAAAACCATCTGACACTTATTTCGGGTTGAGCTCAAATCACCTATCTGTTATATTCCGTTATTGTTACGCTGAAGAAGGCGAGCTCCACTATAGTTACGCTGTTAAGAAGGTGTTTATCTCCCGTTTACTTTCGGCCTGGAGCCCTTTATGTTAATTGGTGGCGGTATAAAATATGCTTAACGTATGCCCTTACAACCACTGTGCCAATGGATTCTGCCTACTTAATTACGTGCAGTGATCATGCAATTGTAGTCCAGAAATATGCATATTTTTTTTATCCCATTTGCATATTTTTCGAAAGGTTAAAGATCGTTCTATGCTTGTACATGTTTTTAGTTTTGTATTACATAAGCTTATTCATCGCAGAAATGCACACGAACATAGGTAGTGCTATCGTTTTATAATCTGGTATGTACTTTCATTTAGTTGATATCGAGTCGTTCTCGACTCTAGAAACACACTTTTGGCATAAGATATGTGATGATTCATTACAGTATTTAAAAATGTAGCAATGTAAATTCAGATATCTTTATTTTTAGCTTATAGCTATGCTAAGTTATATATATATATATATATATATATATATTTTTTTTTTTTTTTTAACAAGGTCATTTATTTATTATATACACAATTACAATGGTATGTTGCTTCATACATTTACAAATATTTGCAAGGAGGATATAGTAGTTTAAACCTACTACAGTTACCATTGTGTTGGTAAAAAGTTGCAGCCGGAATAAAATTGCTTGTGTTTACCCCTATGCGAGGGTCAATTTAGGAAGACTATATATATATATATATATATATACATCGGTTTATGTTGCCGCTCTAAGGCCCCTATAATTACTTACCTTATAATTAATGCATGTCAACCAAGTCACAAATCCCTCGTTATTTTCTTGTAGTTGAAGGTGTAAATGCATTTACACACTAACTGCGGCTCAACATTGATCTTGGCTATAGCTTAGGAGTACTTGTGGAATACAGCCACTAAAATCCCTTCACATCATCGTGCACGTGTCGTAATGATAGAACCTTTCCGCACGGATAAGCGGCAAGGAGGCACAGTTCTTGCAGTGCTTTGTCATGTTGCCATACCAGGAACACAACGGACCACAATTAACGAGTCAGACGGTGTTGCTTACGGTCATATTTTTAATGTTGTTGTTTTTTGCTGCCCCAGATGTTGCCGTGGTCGCTACTTCGGGCGGCATGTTTGTTGCAATCTTTGTTGTGCTGATTTATTATTTCTGCCCTCGACTGCGTCACTGTACGAACATGCGTGTTTTTTGTTCTGATTACTAACGAATACTGTTGTTGTTGGTGCTGCGCCCGCATCTACCCGTAACCCGACTGCAGGATGTCGTTCCCGGACAAAACACCCGAAATACCAAAGGTTCGCCGTACGATGCTTGGCCTAAGCTTGGAAATGCGTCGCACCGGTCTGAAACAGGGTTTCAGGCAATCGGACGTTGCTGAACCTTCACTCAATCACAGCACCCAGCAACCCGGATCAGCGTCCGTTCCGAATGGCCACTCGCGACCTCTCCTTCAACCGCACCGCCTACGGAGACGGCTGCCACCTGAACGACTTCTCGAAATCGGCGAGCTCCTTAAAACCATCGAACTGGGCGAAGGTATTTCATCCATCTGGTCACGACTGCGCAATGAAAATAAAAGAACAATTTTTGTTTTAATTAAACAATTTTTATATTAAACTGCCATACAGACAATGTGTCAATAAAAAAAAACTATTTATTTTCAGCGTAAAAATATAATTTTTGAATGTACCTCTTGAGCAGCGCTCATGCAAAATACTTAATCACTAGTGTTAAAGTAGCGCTTACACAGAGTAAATCGACAATTGAAGGTGGTACATATGGTCTGCTTTCTGTTCATACTTGGCATGTTTCTTGCTTACTCGCTGTAATAGTAGTATTGATACAGTTTTTCAACGCATTCGATGTTCCTGTTTCATATGCGGTCGAAATTATAGTTCAGTGACTAGTCATAGTGTATGTTTTAATTTGCTGTAAATTAGTAGCTATGCATATGTATACTGAGCAAGGTGGCTTAGTGGCAAAAGCCTTTGCCTTGCATTCGGGAGGACTGGGTTCGAGACCCAGACCGGCCACTCTTAAATTGGTTTGCATGGTTTCCAATTTAGACAAGGTAAATGCCGGAGTGGAGTAAACTTAGCCATGACATGAAAAATCCGTACACGGGCAATTGCCTTACGGGAAAATCTAAAAAAAAATACTATCTAGATTAGGATCACGTTCATTTTATGCGTATATTCGTGCTGTATCAAATGCCTTGCAGACTCTAAGGAAAATGTGCCTGAAAACGAAAAATGTCAACACGCTTCCCATAAAGACGTCCCTGCGGCACAGGAGGCCACGGTTGATCCGCCAAAACTCTCGATGAAATTTTTTGCGCCTTTGTCAAAAGTGATCAAAGTTAACAACAAGGAATATATGGTTATCGGTGACCTCGGTTCCGGTGGCTCTTGCAAGGTTTGACTAATTAATTTTGTCTCTTGTACTGAAGGATATATTATTGCTAGTTTATAGGGACAAAGTGCATAAGGTCACCTCGGCACATTCCTCTCTATTATAATTCAGCCTGTAAAATGTATCACGTCAGCATGTTTGGCAAACAACGTAGCAATATTCTCGAAACTGCGAAGGAATTGATCACTATTATTTGAAATGAATTACTTTAAAATCATTTAGTAAATACATGAGCAGTATTTAGTTGTGGCACGAATACAAGTAGTTGTTCGCTCCAGGCGGAACTCGATGAGTATTGGCATTAGAATAACGTCGACTATGAATTACTACCCTAGTTAGTGTGGCCACCGTCAACTACTACTAACCGACGAGGTGTTCAATACTCGGCCAGGTCTACTCGGCTCTGCAGGAGGGGCAGATTGTGGCGATTAAAGACGTGACCTTGCCTGACGAGGAGGTGATCAGGGCGAACTATATGCGGGAGATTCAGATGCTGAAGAAGCTCAGCGACTGCGAGCAGGTTGTCCGTTTGTTCGATTACGAGATTCGCGAGGACGACGGTGTTGGCAAACTTCTCATGGTCATGGAAAAAGGCGACTCGGACCTGTCAACGGTGTTGCAGCGCTCGGCCAAGGACTGGATCACGGTGCGCTTCTTTTGGCGCGACATGTTGTGCGCGGTGGACAGAATTCACAAGCTCGGAATCATTCATCAGGATCTGAAGCCGGCGAACTTTATCGTGGTTCGGGGCCGGCTGAAGCTGATCGACTTCGGCATCTCCGACGACATTGGCGACGCGACCTCGGTGTTTCGTGACTGCGCCATTGGCACGTTCAACTATATGTCGCCGGAGATCATCCGTCAGTCGCGCGAGCCCTGCATAAAGACGAGTCGCGCGTCGGATATCTGGTCGCTGGGGTGCATTCTCTACTCGTTGGCGTTCGGCAAACCGCCATTTGCACACATCAAAAACCTGCACAATCGGGTGGTGGCGATCACCGACCCGAAGGTTGAGATTCCGTATCCACCGGACGCCGATCCGGACCTCATCGACGTTCTCAAGAAGTGCTTGGTACGCAACGACAAAGAACGGCCGACGGCCGAGCAGCTGCTGAAGCACGACTTCTTGCTCGGCCCACCATGCGTCAGATCGACGTACGGCGCCTAGAAATTCTCTTGCCTGCCCGCAGAACGGCGGCCTGCTGCTCCGACATGAATCCAGGTCGCGAAGCACGGATGACGGAGCAGCTGTCCAACTTCAGATCGATGCATATGACTCGAAGTTCTCGATTCCGAGGTAGACATCGTGTCGCGGCTGCTACGCGAGCGTGGCCTCAACATAAATGGATCGATATGGAGGCCATGATGCCTTCACCGAAGTCGTAGCTGGCGAGTCGCCAGTCATCGTTTTATCGTCCATTTCGGATACAAGCAGATAACGCGGCATTGACGACTCGTACTAATTGTGGGTTGCCTACGAATGACGGGATGCCAACAGTATATGACCCGGTTGTCGGCGCAAGAAGGCCGCAACGACAGAACATGCTGGGTATTTTGTCATAATTTGTATATATAGTATTCTATGGAAATATACTATTAGGAAATGCTTGTTCAATTTTCTTTAGGCCGTTTTTGTTTGTCCGACGATGGTATGACAAGTATTGTGCTAAAGAATGAGCTATAAATTGGTATTTTGGTGTACAGTTGCGTGTATATTTCTCGAGCGCTTTATATACTAGTCCAGTATATGTGGAACATACTAGGACTGGTTTGAAGTGCCCTTGAGGTATGAAAAACAAACCATATTAAAAAAATAATAATTATAACATATATTTACTTATAAATATAAGTAATGTGTGAATATATATATATATATATATATATACAGGGTGTGACAGAAAAATTTGAAGCGCGATATGTGGAATTGTAGAGCTCGTTAAAGCAAATGTAAAATGACTGTGTGGCGACGTTCACTACCGCCGACGTGTCGCGCGACAGCCGCAGCGCGTCATTTTTCATGCACTTAATCTGGACATCTTCGCCGAAAAATCGTAACTACTCCGCAACCACAGCTCGCATGGACATATGTTTGGTACCAAAATGATCGCCATAAATTGCATTGGCTGAATACGTTTTGAGCGCTGTGAGTGGTTGTAGGGTTATGATTTTGAAGTATTTGTAATAATAAGTAGTAATTTCACTCTCACTCCAAAACAAGACTTCTCAGAGACCATGTTCCATTGGAAAAAACATTTGCTTTAACGAGCTCTACAATTCCACATATCGCGGCTTCAAATTTTTCTGTCACACCCTGTATATATATATATATATTTTTGTTTGTTTGTAATAACCTATTTATATGACACTCTTTTAATATAATTATATTTAGATAGGACACCGACTTGCCGCTAAAGGTACTTTATATATATATATATATATATATATATACAGAATTGATGAAACTGGATTGCGTTCCTTTATATATATATATATATATATATATATATATAGGAAGGAACGCAATCCAGTTTCATCAACTGGGTACAACTTAGCGTATACAAACGTTTTTCCTGCAAAGGTTGTGGACTCATAGTGGCATATTAAAAGATATGTTCATCATTTTGCCTAATTGTAGTATTCCACTGGACCACCCAAAAACTTTTTTGTGGCTGTGTGAAGTATGAGCAGCGTGCAGAACAAGCTCCAGAAATTAAGCAGGACATTTTAAGGCTAAGCACAGCCCAGGGCACTTTATTTGCGAGTATTTGAGTTGTATTCCAATTTTTTTAAGGGTTACGCCGAGATGGCGATAACTATATCATCAGCGATGGCTTCCTAACTACACGGCACGCATGAAGAATAACATTTGTCGGTAAACTCCCAGAACGAAGTCGACTTAAGCGAGCTATAATAGTCTTGTATTTTGGCGGTACGTCGCTCATAAAACCCACCTGTTTAAATTTCTGCTGCAACGGAAGCACGATAATGGCAGCTGACAGCACTATGAGAAGTGTTGGACCGCTAGCCATGTTTTCCACGGCTACATGAACGCAGTATTTGTAAAATGTATATATATATATATATATATATATATTTTTTTTTTTTTTTTCGTATTTAATGCTTTGTTAAGGGAGCAAAACATGACGGAGAATGTATGCTGCACACTGGTAACTTCCTCTTTGATAGTCGTTGGGTATCTTCCTAACACAGATGTGCCGTCTGCAAGAGAGAATGCCCGAGCATGTGAGATTCGTCCTTAACCTGCTCAAATAGTGAACGGTCCCCGTACAGAAGATTTACCACACATAAAAGACTATAACTGCATATATCTCTACGGAGTGTTTGCCAAAATTGATGCACTCGTTACTACGTGAGACGTAAGATCCTGTCATCGAAGCAGGCTTGTGTAATCGCATTCTTTACTTTCATTACTTCTTTATCTGATGCAAAGCGTTTTCCACGTACATTTTTATACTTGTGGTAATGGCACTGGTAGCGATCACCCTTCTGGTCGAGGGTCCCAAGGGCCGCTCCAATGGGTGGCCACACTCCACTCCAGGAGCGTGCAAGCTGGTGGACAAAGTGTTTTAGCTGTGCTTCATCATCTGGTACCAATTTTGAGTAGCTGACTAAATTATATCCGAAGTTATTATCAAAATCGGAAGCGACATGATGCTCTTTTTCGGCCTTTCCTAAGTCTTGAAGGCCCAAAAGGGTCATATACTTGTATTATCTTATGCAGCGAATAGGTATCTAGGTCCAACGTCTCTTAGTCTCTCTCAACAATGATGCATATGCACAGTGTGCGCCCTTTTCCTCTATCGTTGCCCTCCCAATGACTACAGTGTTCATGCCAGTCGCTGTTTTTTAACGTAGCTCACAGGGGTTCATCCTCGAAATCAAAATGTTCACAGCGAATGCCTTTGGTACTACCGATACACAGACACTGTAGTATAGGGCTTTATCATTCAATTAGATATTGAATCTTTAAAATTGTTAGTTTTTCATACGTTTGCTGCCACAGCCTATGTCTCCTTCCATTGCGTAATACCACATTAAAACTATTGTTTAACACATCCATCTATGTGGTAATAGAGGTGATTGATTTTTTACATGTTTACGCTGTGAACATGAAAAGCGAAACAAACGACCAGTAACTTAGATATGCTTGATGTGCTTTAAATAAACATATTGGGAAAGCCCATTGAAACTGGAAAAAGGAACAACACATGACAGTTGATAGTTTTTGATATGAATTTGCTTTATTTGTCATATAATGGTAATTATAATTGGTTTGTTTATTTGTTCGAAATTGGAACAATATGTCGACATACTAAACTTCCAATAGTAGTCTTCATAAGGCAAATTAATGAATGGAGCTGATATATGCGTGGTCCGTTATTACATATCTATAATCAAATTAATAAGTAAAAAAATCTACGTATATATTGTATGGGTTATCGTTATGGCTAGTACAGAATGCACCTTTGCCTTGATGAATGTAATTACAACCGATGAGTTCCGCTCTCGGCCACTTGGAGTGTGGAAACGGCGGGATCTAATTGGCAGAAGACGGCAGATCGATTTTGCTTTTGCGGAAGCCTGGTTAACCGATGGGAGATCCCTTTGACTTGATGTCAGATATGCGTTTCCATGGAACTCCATGAGATGGGAAGTAATACGACATGCACTGGCCTCTAAAGGTGTCTTGGTCTACTTTAGGTGAACAGTGGCTAACTATTTATGCGAACGGACACGAAAATGGGATGAAAGTGGAAACCAGAAGGTTACTACGGGAGTGCGACATGACTCTGTCTTAGGGCTAGTCCTCTGGAACGTTGCATGTAATGGCGTTTTGGAGCTCGAAGTTCTTTTGAGGGTATGAACGCCATCTTCACTGGGTCTACGCGGACAATCAAGCATTGGAAATGGCCGGACGGAACAAAAAAGCCAGTTAAAGACAAGGCCATTGAAGCTCTGAAAAGCTGGATGGAAGATCACCATTTAAAACTGGCAGAACAAATGCAATGTTCCTGGCAAAAAATAATGCAGAAAATGATGATACAACTGAGAGAGAACGAGGTGGCACGAACGGAACCACGATGTGATGCTAGACCAGTCCATGCCATTCAGGCCATACGTGATGGATTGAAAAGACGAATTCGGACATCTGCACTTTCTGCAACGTGATAGCGCGAGACTCACCGGAACATACGGTGTTCCACTGCTCGGCATGGAGAGTACCAAGAGGCGGGCTGCTCGGAGATACTTTTGATCTAAATAATGTTGTCGCACGTATGTTGGAGTCTCGAGAACAGTGGAACAGACTTGCGCGCGCAATAACAGGGATCATGATGGCCAAGGAGGAGGCTGTACGACGACGCGCCGCCGACTTCAAACGATGCGGTTGGCGAAGTTATTGGCGTGATGGTGGATATGGTCTCGGCGGCGGTCGATTTAACGGATGGCGCCCAGATATGAGCTTTGTGAGAGCCTGATTTGCAAGAAAAATTTATTTACAGAGTTTTTAACAAGAACCGGTGCAGATGGTTACACGAAAGGTTGTGATAGTATTAGAGACTCCCCCCCTTAACTGTGAGCAATATTAGTTTTACCCATAGGACCCGGTTACGGAGGATGACTGGAGGTATGAGGGTTTTAGCAGGTAATACAAAGGCTTTGGTAGTCATCGAGCTACCAGCCGGCGTGTAGTCCTGCACAGCATACCTAAAAGCTTAGATCAATATTTAAGCAAGACTTTTCCATATGTGGCGCGAGCAGAAAAGAACAACAGGAAATTGATAGGTTTCGTGGTGGACTCGGTGGTGTTATACGCGTCGCCAGTCTAAGGTAATGTGACCCTGGACTGTGGAGCCTAGATGCGCCCTCTGCTACGAAGCATTCAGACAATACTGACAATATGCATTTGTCGAGTCCACAAGACGGTGGTGACAAATGGAACGCTTGTCCCCGTTGGACTTTATAATAAGAAGATACGTTCGGCAAATGGATAATCTCTAGGCGAAGCTGACGGAGACATGAACGAACAAACGCCCTTCTGCAGGATTGTCAAGAGAACGGCAGAACACAAGATGCTCATACGTAAAGATTTTAATGGAGTAAGACAGGAGCTTTGGGCGACAAACATTAGGACGATAAGACTCGAAGAGATTTATATTAGCAATATGACAAATAAATAGTTGTAAGTATCTCTCTCTCTCTCTTCTCTCTCTCTCTATATATATATATATATATATATATATTACGCCACTTATATTATGCTTACGGTCGGGTCAGAATACGAATAGTTAAGAGCAGTATAAACACGTTTTGTTATAGCCATGCTCGCCGATTTCAATTAATAAGATCTTAATTCCACAAATAATTGATTATGCATATTCTTTCTTCTTAGATAAATATCTGTAACGTTTGCACTCCTGTCGTAGCGACGACAAAACAAACTTGATTTAAATCTGCGGGAAGTATAATCGACGTCATGCTGAAGCCAGTAGCTTTACAAGATCGGTTGATCGGAATGTCGTGCTACTATACTGAACTGAATCTAAAATTGCTACTTGACGCTAGATTATAATTGTTTCTCTATTAAAAAAAAATATATATATATGTATGTGTGTTTCATTAAACCCTAGCCTACTGTATATTATTATTACATTCACCTATATGCTTATGATTGTGCAGCCTGTGATCCGTGACGACAGAAGGTGCACTGCCTGTTTGATATAGCACACATCGAACATGCAATCACGTATGAACGAATTGTTGGTTTAACTCGGTTCTACGTATCTTGCATAGTTAGCTATCACGGGGGAATTCGGTCGGGGTTAGGTCGAAAGCGAGACAGACGGCACAAGATAAATGCGTTATCGCAATATAAAGAGTGTTCCTAACAAACTTTGTAGTAACTACTGCGCACACATATACTTGTCATTTTTATCTAATATCTAATAAAGATTATACAAATAGAAATAACAATAGTAATAAGTTACTATTACTATTATTTATACATGATAATTCATGATGATTCCTTCTATCCTTAGCTTTCGTCGATTGCGTGCTCCATGATTGTTGGCCTTATTTGTTGTCGCGTGTTTTTGTTACTTTTTCTTATTAGAGTCAGTCGATTTGTTAGATATATGATACGTAGGTTGTTAGCTAACTGCATGTAAAAGTATTGAGATATCGAGGCGTTTGTTGTCGTAAACTTGAAAACCACAGTAAATAGCTAAGTAAATAATGAATAAGTTATTATATAGGTATAAACTAGGCAATTTAGCAACGACAGATATCTAAGCGTAGTTTTACACCACAAAGCGTACTGTCAGTAGATATTTGTTAGCTATCTAGATACACTAAAGTGGTCGTGTAGGCAACGAGATGTTCACGCGTGTGCTTTTCTAGTGCTCACGCACCCTAAGTTTGAGTACGCAGCATGGAATTCAATTAACTGCTGAATTACTTGATGAACGAGGAGGTCGCATTAGTGGTACATGGTCATAGCCATTGTTGATGCTACTGCTGCTGCTGCTGCTAAGATCGGTAACGACGACGGGAGCGGCAGATTTCGCCATTTTTGTCCTCGAGTCAGCCTGGCGTAGGCGCGGCCGACGGTGTTCCTCGAAGCAGATCGCGCACAAATAGCAGAGACAGTTCGGGTGCCGGCAGAGCAGTACTGTGTCCTGTCGGCAGATGGCGCAACTGCCCAGTTCCTCGACGAACGGGTCGATCTGCATCGCCTTGCTGAAGCGGGCCGTCTCGAGCTGGACAAATCCCGCCCGCACAGCTCGCTGGTACGCGTCACGGCTTGCAAACGTCACGCGCGCCGACCCACTCGGATAGCTAGCGTCAGCAAACGCAACACAGAGATGCAATGCGCGCGTATGGACACGCAAATTTTGTGTGTCCGGTGATAGAGATACGTGTACGCACACACACACACACATGCGAATCGATATTACGCGCACAACCCAAATCACAGCAAGAACACAAACATATAGTGAATAATAAAGATATGTAGACATACAACAGATATTATATACATTAGTTACACATTATAGGCGAAACAAGGCAAAAGAAACGAGGGAGGAAAAATAGACTCGCTATACTTTGCGTCTTGCGTATAGCGTCGCACACTGTTAGTGTCACCTTAATACCACTTTTTGATAAAATACAAATCGACACCTATATATATATATATATATATATATATATATACACGCTAAAAAGTTGAACATTGACATGACATATTCAGAGAAGGTGTGCGTACGAATGTTGTGCGGAAGGCTTTAAATACGTATATTATCTAGAATAACAACTGATGAGCACTCTCGCGTAGTAATAGAGGGGGAAAAACGACAGAAAATTACACGAATGTGAGACGTACTTTGCTTAATACTCTAACTGTGGCATAGGATCGACAGACTATGCTCAGCGGCCATGCTGCGAAAGACTGTTGGGAAAACTCTGAGCACCTTAACATGTCCGGCCCTCGGTGCACTGAAGTTATGCCTCATGGCGGTTCCAAAATCATAGGGGAAGAAATATCGTCTAGACTTAGAAAAACGTTTTAATTTTTTTAAAGCCTGGTTAAAAACGGTTTTTAATTTTAGACATAATTATGTATGTCTTTTGGTAGTTTCAAGTTGCGCGAGGTTTACCGATAAAAGAACGTAAGGCCGTAAAGTCTTAGAAACAGATAAGTTGCATAGTATAGATACCCATGACAATCGGTGTCCACACCGGCGTGGAGGACTGGCCCGAACAATTCCGCCATTATCAGCTGGAGAGCTTCGGCGGACACTTCTCCATGAACGCCTCCCACGAACACGCAGTTGCTGGTCGGCCCAGCTCCGGTGAACAGTGGCCCGCCGCGATGGGACATGCCGCCGTTGGTGTTGTGTGCTATCACTTCGGGTGAAATCCAGTCGTTATCGTCTGTGGCCCAGGGAATTACCTGAGAAAATCTTCCGCCGCCACATCTTGATGAAGGAACCTAGGGCAATGCAATTTCCAACAGGAAACGATTAACAGTAGCAGTGGCTTTTCAATAGCTGAACGTTCGCCGTACGGCGAAAGGGCACTAGTACGCTAGTATACTGACATGGAAAAGTACAGCGCGCATGAAAATGGCAAAAAGCCAGATCCAGACGGTATCCTCTCCGTCCCCGCCAAGGCTAATAAAGTCTTAATATAAAGAAAAGGTCGGGTCTGTTTCAGAAGAAGGCGGGAAGATTGCTTCTGGAGGCGTGAGTTTTCAGTAGCTTGAAAGCGAGCCAGAGTTGTGCTATTACCGAAGCTAGGTGGACCAGCGGATGAATTCTCGTCAAATCTATTTTGGCTAAGGCTATCGTGCTTAGTAGACATGATCGGTAAGACTTTTGAAGATATAAGAGTCCACCGGCTGACAAGCGACCAGGAGACGAACGGCCTATTGGCAGACCAATACGGTTTCCAGCGGTTTTGCCAGCGATTGAGAAAATACTGAAGGTTTCGGACAAAAGACACAGCGGGGCGCAGCGGGGAGCGTGCCGGCTACTAGTAGTCTTGCTTGGTACGAAGGATGCGTATAACTCTAGAAGATAAAACGATAGGCGCTGGCCGCCAGAGGGGTCTCGGCATACCTTAGGCGGGTTGTGCCTGACCATCTGAGAGAACGAACACTGGATTGGGAAAAAGCTAGAAGTGGGAAGATGAATGCGGTAGTACGACAAGGTTCCATCTTGATACCAATACCATAGAACGTAGCATATGATGACGTCCCTGGCTGAACAGGCCCTTCCATCGGAGCAATTCGGCTTGGTGGGAAGGTCGAGGAATTTCCGTGATCCAATTACGTTTATCCATCAGGAAGGGTCATCTGTATGCCGTCTGTAAGGACTGCGTCAGGCCGTTGGCCAAGCCCCTGTCACTGCCGGTGAATCATTTCCAACAGACATGTCTGCCAAACCAAGCAATCGCAGGGCCCTTATCTCTTCTACACGAAACAATTAGCCCGTATCTCTTCTACACGGAACAAATACAACTCGGCGTAAATTCGACCAGCACGCCGCGGTGTTCATGAACAACTAAATAGACCGAGACGATGGGCTAAAACAGTCCTTTTGTTGGCCGTGCTGCACCCAGACCATCACAACTGGACCCACGGCCGTGAGTTGTTCTTCTTTCTAATCCTAGCCTCCTCGCGAGGCAGTTGCCGTCGTTTTGAGTCGTACATCCTCGGTTCACTCAGCGTAACAACATCGCTGCATTTGGTAGTAGTGTCGTTACAATATGAAGCAAGTGCTTTGTTTGTCGATGCGAGCAAGACCTGTGTATCGCCGTATGTCAGGTCATCCACCAGCTAGTGAAACAATCTGACTGAGACTACAGATGCCGCGTACAGTACCCTACGAATGTTCTATTTCGGAGTGGGGGGCTAAAGTCTGACTGTAGTTAGCAGTTGAGCATATATATATATATATATATATATATATATAGAGTTATGCTACTTCTCTCGCCGGAAGGGAAAGTCGGAAAACGATATAAAACAACGAATCTTTTTTTAGCGGACACTTTAATGCAATTTTTTAAACACGACACACGATTCGGCCTTGTACATAAATGCCAAGAAAGACCTTCATTGTATATACTTTGGCCAGAATAATGCCGTTGATAGAGTCGATCATAGACTTATTCGTGACAAGATCAATACGCTCCAGGTCCACTTACAGGCTCGTAAATGGCTTGCCGCTTTTATGCACAATGGGCTGTTCCGACTGAAATCTTACATTCCTTCGAGTGTTATGTACGTTTTGCATACTGCGCTTCAGTCTGCTGTAGACAGGACTGTAGACATCTGTTCCTGGTGCAGTGATGGAATGGAATGGAGTTATCCAATCCGAAATATCTCGTTCGGAAACACGGTTCGTTCGATATGGGCCATCAGCTCAAATAGGCAACACTCCATACCGGAAATGTTGCACGACCCTGATGTATTAATTTCAACGAATCCTACGTTTTCTGCACATTTTAGATATCTAGTAAAACACAATCTGCCTTTGTGAGCATGTTACTCCGTTGTTTCATCATAAATAACTCAAATGTGTATATTCGTCTGTATAAAACAAATGTGTTATCCAGACTCCCATATTGCTCACCCGCCTGGATCCGATACTTGTGCAAATACATATGTATGTTTGAAGACATACAGAGAAGGCTCCCAAAAAGGCTCCGTAAAAGATGTGATACCGTGCTGAATGCTATAATTTTTTTGTAGCTGTCAACTTTATTTACGAACAACGAGGCACTAATACTGCAGCTTGTGGGCGTTGATCTATTGATTAATGTGACAATGAACAATCGTAGAAGCCAAATAATGTTTTTACCAAAATGTATTACAATACTTGAGGTAATCAAAAATATGTTTGCTTAGCGTGTAGCACGACCACGGCGGCTTCGCGAGCTTCACTACACCCCAGCCTCCATCCAACCTTAACTTTTTATGACGAGTAAAAGGACACCAACGCATAGGTGAGAGTCCGTGGCTATTTCTCTTTATCCTCTGTGGGGCATGTTTAAATGCATTTCCTCCTTCCCTTAAAAATGAACTGGTAGCAATAGTTCATCTTCGTAGTGCTCCTATCAAAACAGAAACGGAAATCATTCGTCAACTTCAGTTCGAATGACTTCGAACGATAGGTACGTACCCAATAGAAGAATAGGCCGGGCCCTCGTCGCAAGCAGCTCCTCAGTAGTCGCTGCACTTGAAGCTCATCCTCGAACACGAGATATGCATGCCCGGAGCGGCGGTCACCAGCTCCGCGAATTCCACTGGCGCCACGATTATTTTCCGACTTCCGTTGGCCCGGCATCTGGACTGACGTTGCCCCAACTGGACTAAACACCATCAGTAGAGTCGCTTCTGTGGCGTCGTACGGTAGGCCGCCGAGAAACACCTATACGAATAAAGGTGGTAATTATGTCTAAATGTATATATATATATATATATATATATATATAAGAGGAATTGTTGAATTGAAATACATTGGCCGCCCGGAGAAGTTTATTTAAAGCATATTGATTACGCATCGATAAGAACTGCCACGATAAGGCACATGTTTGTGGAACTTTGTACTAAAGTCACCTACTAACATTTACAGCAGGTTGCGCCACCTACAGCACTTACGGGGCCCAATGATACCTTATACGGAGCTCAAAAAACTTCTGTACAACAAATCTATCTCAGGCTAACAAGAGAAGACTATTGTGAAAGTATGAGGTTTTGCTGATCAGATCTGATTAGCTTAATCACATGAAACTAACTAAAGCGCGATGTAACCCAAATATAGGTCCACTCTAGAAGTATACCAAAGATAAACAAAACCAGCTACTTTTTCGTCGAAAAATCGTAGAATAAGTGGCACAAAACGCGAAAATGTGTCTGGAGTATAGGCCCAAGCAAAAGGTATTGCATGTAGCCAGATCACGAACTCTTGGAAGAAACAACACACAAAGCTAAGCGACACGGATCTTAGATGCACAATAGAAGTCCCACAACTTCGGTGTGAAGGAGTATAAAACGTATACGATACGGGTGCTGGCAAAGCGCACAAGACGCACGCACAAAGCTGCGGAGGACAATGTAGTGAGAGCAAATAGTGGTGCTCAAAAGCCGTGTAGAAGCGCACAAAGGGGGGCGCTTTTTAGCTTCCACAAAATTATATACAACTCTAAAGCATATAAACTGTTAACGGAATGCCCAAAACAGGCGGTGAAGACAAAAGTAGAAAAGTCCAGGTATGTGAAGGGAAGGTAGATATTATTGTGTGCCGCTGGAGCATATTGATCATGCTTAATGTGCTTCGTGGACGCTTAGAAATTAGGCAGCAAATTATTTGAAGCAATGCCAACATGACGAAAAGACGACTCGTGCATGGGTTCAGACTCGTTTAAAAGTGTTTTGCTCTTAAGCTGCAGCCAGCTTCGATATAGGGCGATCTGCCCTTATATTACGTGGCTTGCATAAAAAAAAAGATTCTACCAAGGGAATGGTATATGAAGCTTTGATATTTAATGCTTATATATATATATATATATATATATATATACAATGGAGTTGGATGTCAAAGCACCATCTCTTTTTATTGAGACATCTGTGCTCCCCGTTTTTTTCGATCATTGTCACTTTTTGTCCACTTCGGCATTCACTTAGTCTAAATTGGGAACCGTAAAAAACAATTTAGAAGTGACCGGTCTGTGTCTCGAACCCAGGCCTCCCGAATGCAAGGTAAAGGCTTTTGCCACTAAGCCATCTTGCTCGGTTACATCAATTTGTTTAACACCAATCAAATTTGGTGCATGTAGTACGAGATGGAACAGAAGGTTGTCTTTTGCTCTTGGTTTGGTATGCCTATGGTTTATAATGATTTGAATAGTACATGTGGAAAGCGAGACGTAGCGAGATGTAACGAGATACAGGATAATTCAACGCTTGCGAGAAATGGCATGGAAAGCATGGAGAGATCTGACGAACTTGTTCGACGCCGTTTTGACACTCAAGACAGCCAAGGAAACGGCGGGAAAGGCTTGAGCGGGTCTCTCGGGGGAGTGGTCGAGACGAGGAGCCGAGGAAGGGGAGCGAGGCCCTCATGGTCTCGACGCACCCTCATAAGACGATTTACAAAATGGCAGAATCTCCCTGTCTAACTGCTGGCAAACATGCGGGATGATAGACAGCGAACATGCTAAACCTAAACATGCTAGAACAGCAGAACAAAGTAAGCAAGACGCAGAACATTTCACTGGACAGAGCGGTCGCAAATGGTAATATATATATATATATACGCGACAAATTCAAGAAAATATTTTTTTCCAATGGAAGGAGCGGGCGGAAACGTCTTGTTAGAGTGAGGATGAAATTTAAAAAAGTAGTTATTCTGCCTTTTTCTCCTACATAGATGTGCAAAATCTACGTTTGCATGAGAACCAGTCATACCGGCGTATTCGGAAAGTGCTACATAATCTGAATGACATCCAATGCGAGCTAGCGAAAGGCGAGTGGCCGGATTAAGGAAGTTAAGTATTTCACGTTCAGAAGCGTAAAATGACGCCGTTACGACGTACGCTCAAAAAACTATTTTCAATAGCAAATGCAATGCCCATATTTGTTTGTGTAAAAGTGATGGTGTTGCGTTACGTACTTGCCGAGTAACTACGTTTTTTGATAGCCATATCTAAAGTGAAGGCATGTAGACCTGCTAGCATTCTGGCCTGCTTCAGCAAGGGTGTATAAAAACGTTAACGGGAAACAGTAGTTGGGCGATCACTATAGACAGAGAACCTGCATCAGATGTCGCGGTGAGGCACTAACGATGCTCACTTGTGAAGCGTGACCTTTGTTAGTCTGAAGTACCGCAAGTTGTGACTGACAACTTTTGTAATACAGCCAGTTTCAGTAGAAACATTTTGTGTCATAGGCGGATCTACAATTACATTTCTGAGAGGAACTGGGGGAAAAAGCGGTTGAGAATGATGAGAAGAGGGTGGGGGATTCAATTGAAGTTCAACGTAGACTTTAACGGCCGCGGTGTTAGGCTCGCTGCCCTTAGACAGTGTTTACCGGGTCTGACCTGATTATGTATTAAACATATATTGTGTATGATGTATAAATACATTTGATTGCGTTGGAAAGAAAACAAATGAACTTGTCACCGAGGAAGAAGTAAACTGTATAGAGAGAGGGAGGCTGTATAGAAAACTGTGTAGGCGCAGGACTGCTGGCGGAAGACCAGACGAGTAACTAACTCTTCTGTGACGGGTACGGCCCACAGGGGCTTATAAGGACCGATGCCTTCGACCAGCGCAAAAACCAAGCTGGATCTGAACGGACTCGAACAACGAAAGACAAGCTCACGCGCTGGATCGCTGAACTGAAGCATATCGTGTGAGAAGTATATCGTGTGTGAATGTCGTCAATTCGCCTCGTGACCTGATATACCTGACCGCCTCTATGTTTACCTGTGTGAATGCACAGCGCTGGACCGAAAATCGTTGCACTACTTCTCTCGTCGGAAGCGTGAAGAAGATAGAGCTTCATGAAGAAACATTTTAAATGTATATTATACTCAATTTGAGTGAAATAAACATAATTGAATTGAATTTTTACCTTTGTCGCCAGATGACAGTCAAGAACGTTGCCTCGTTGCGTCTGCGAGGGAAGTGTTAGTCCGTACCAATGGATGAGGCGAGCCCGCGCCATTTGTGGCGCCAGGTGACGTCGTCGGCGGTACCATTGGAACTCGCTGGTGAGTCGCGACATCGCGACTTCGTGAAGTTTCGAGCGTGCCAAACAACCGCGGTATACCTCGGGGTTGGTTCGGCCGGACGACACTGATGACATTGATGATGATGATGGTGATGATGATGGCGGCGACGGTGATGATGATGATGGCCATGATGATATTGATGGTGGTGATGACACATGGCTGGGAACGTGGGCTGAGGGCCGACCTGGGTGAACTAACGAAATTTCTGGCCGGCTAAAAGACACAGCCCTAGTGGAGTGGATTTCGCTGACTGGTGGTGGGGGTGCTGCTGCTGCTGCTACAGTTGACGCCTCTAGAGGTTGTGGAGAACTCGCCCCGTAGCAGTAATTCCCGTCCGAACAAAGTCGCACGAAGGGCGAAGAATTGTAGCGACGAACTAATACGAGGTCGTCGGAGGACGTCGTTCGCTCTCGTGCATAGCCACCTGCTGTTGGTGGTCTGAACGTGTACTGTCTGCCCTCAATCTCAGCAACAGCTGTCGGCTTACGCACGTGATGAGGGTTTAGGTGCCGTTCGGTTGGATCCCGATAAGAGGTGGTGACTGCTTGCGACGAAGCCAAGGGTGTTGCACTCGTCGCACTCGAAGCCGATCTTTGCAGATTCGTGGTGCTGCAGGTGTTGTCTTGAAAAGAAGAAGAAGAAAAAAGGTAACGAGAACATCATTTAAAACTACTGATACGAATGTTAATATTGCTAATAACACTGCTAATTATGCTAATAATATTATGAATATTATTGTTAATAATACCGCTAAAAAGATTAACCTCCTAAAAACAGTGGTCCACAATATAGCAGCTCGTTCTTAGCCGAAAGAGTTGTCGCATGCTACTGTTACAGAAAAAAAAGAGCAAACATTTTTGTGAAAAAGAAAATGCCGTAGCATAGTTTAAGCGTCATGTGTGAAGACACGTACGCCGTTAATAACAAACCAAAATGCTGCTCTCACTTAACACATCACCGTACCAAGATTAGCATTTGGGACCGTTTCGGCTTCGAGCTTTGTTCGAGAAGAAGTTTCCAGGCGAGCAGTTATGCAGTCCAAGCTAGTATCATCTGCAGAATCGCATCTATCTCTGCTAGCTGGAAACGAGGCGCGAAAGATCGTTGTCTCCGATGGCAGAGCGCACGAGGAACAGGCATCACCAGCATCGGCAGCAGCAGCAGCAGGAACAACAACAGGAGACTGTATTGTGCAGCACTCGCCACATACAACTGCTCGTGGAATAATAGGTCGATGCACCAGTGTCCCTCCGAGGTCTCGCTGTTCATCGAGCATCCATTCGACCAATGATTTCTCCCCGCCAGCCCCGGTGGGCAAGGCACTTCCGTCGAGGCGGCAAGGCGGAAGTGAAGGCACCTGTCGTAACCCGGATTCCCACTGCGACCGCAGACTGCCGCTAAGGGACGATGTTGACGCTTCGAAGGTTCGGTTATTCGACCGCCGCTGCCTCTTCTGTCGTTGCAGCAGAGGTGGGGTAGAGAATGCTGGTGCACGCGGAGCGTGTTCGATATGAAGAGCCTGTAGTCGCTCGAGCAAGATTTCTACACGAGCGTCCTCGTCAAAAATTGGTTGCTGCTGTTGCTGCTGCTGCTGCTGATGTCGTTGTTGCTGTTGTTGTTGCTGTTTCTGCTGCTGCTGTTCCTGTTGTTGCTGCTGTTGACGTTCTTGTTGCTGCTGTTGTTCCTGTTGTTGTTGCTGCTGTTGACGTTGTTGTTGTTGCTGTTGCTGCTGTTCCTGTTGTTGACGTTGCTGCTGTTGTTGTTGTTGTTGTTGTTGCTGTTGTTGTTGTTTTCCCCAATCAAGTGAGGAGGCCAACGACTGGAGAAATCCCATCGATGGGGCATCAAATCGTCCCACTGCTGCGCACGTCCGGCCTGGAGACTTGAACTACGCTCGTGTCACCGCTGCCGCCGCCGGCCGACATCGGTACAAGCGTTTGCAGGTTTTTATCCAGATCGGCCGCTCTCCAAAGAACTCGGATGTTATCGTCGTGAAGTAAGTTCTCCTGTTCGATTTGGTCAATCATCGCGATGTCGACAACAATTTGCGGCCACAGACCACAACATTGGCACCAAAAATTACGTAGTAGTAGTAGTAGAATAGCAGCAGCAACAACAACAAAAATAAAGTAATGACAAGAAGGTCACTGAGTGACCGAAGCCGGCTGAGACGCAAGCAATGTCACACTTTTGTTTCTTAAGCCACGGCGTCACTATGCACTGTTGTTCGAGTGCACATAATCATTCACACACAATTATACACCGCCATATCCACATGTCCACCTGCGCTCACGTATGCGCATACTGCCTAATACTCGTTTTCTTTGTTCTCAGGCCTTTGGGCTGAACAAAACCACCCTTAACGATGGAAAACGATGACATATATCGCAGTTATGATAGCTTGCATATGATAACTTGACGCGTTAACGTGCTCGTGTTGTTGCTGCTGTTGTTGATGTCGCCGTTGCAGAAGTTGTTGTTCCTGTTGTTGTTGCTGAAGTTGTTGTTCCTGTTGTTGTTGCTGAAGTTGTTGTTCCTGTTGTTGTTGCTGAAGTTGTTGTTCCTGTTGTTGTTGTGTTTCTGAAGTTGTTGTCCCTGTTGTTGCTTCTCTTGGCAGTTCTCTGAACTAATCGGCCGAACTGTACGATAAAATGCGGCCGGCAAGTTGTTTGTAGGGCGAGGCAGCGTAGATGATCAGCCCGAGCACGTATATGGCAACACTGCTTCTAGATCCGTTTGGCCTATGATACCTGGATGAGAGCAGATGTCGTTATCGTTGTTGTTGCTGTCGTTGCTTTTGTCGTTGTTGTTGTTGCTTTTGTCGTTGTTGTTGCTGTTGCTGCTGTTGTTACAACAAGCCTAGACCGCTCTGCCTCCTCCGGGACACGAAACGCGGTGTGACTCGTCGACAAAGGCTTGTAGTGTCGATAATGTTCACCTAACAGTTCATTTGATGATGGCTTTGCTTAATCTGTCTCTCCGTTTGTCAGTCTGTCTGATCTCGCCCTCTTGCTGGGTCATCGATCTTACCAGTAAGTTTCATCGTACTCGTGCGAATAATATTGTCACTAATACTACAACACGAGTAGTACACTTGTTTCGACTCGGTTAAACGATACGACATAGCATAGGTGTGGTTGGTTCTCGATCTTGCTTCGACGAATTCGGGGGTGGATTCGCGTGTGTCACTCACTATATACGCTTACTGCCGCTGCTGCTGCAGCTACTCATTAACTTACGAGACTAAGTGTGCTAAGTTTTCTTTCTTTCCTTTGTTTTTGTTTTTCACTTATACGTAAACATATAGGTTTCTTTTTCGCAGCGCACACGCGCACAGGGCGAATGACCCCAGCCGCGGCAGTGGAAGGGAGAGCTGCTCCGCTAACCTGAGTGTAACAAGCTTCGAGCCGTTGGTTGGCTAGTGGTTAGACAGGTGTGCATATATACGTATATACATATATATATATATTTATATATATATATATATATATATATATATATATATATATATATATATATATATATATATATATATATGTACGTATATATACACACATTACGTAGCCAATATTCGGTTCTACACTACCTGCGCATTGTTTCTCTTTTTGGCATTCTTCCTTTCTTTCTGCCCATTTTCTTGTTTCACTCTTTTTAAGAGCTCAGCTCCAGCACGGGTCCAGCATAAGTAGTTCCTGATCGATAGAGATGGTATACGATGAAGAAGGCGTTGAAAGCTGACACTTACGGAACGCGGCGACCGGCAACGATATGTAATATAGAACGATAGCGGTGGCGACGAGGAGACACGGACTGGCGAGCGGGACGGTGGCCTCGAAACCCGTTGCCGACACGCATATATCGACGATGGACTTGGAAGAAAGGAAGAAAGGAAAAAAGGACGGACGACCGTACCGAGCGAATTGTCCCGGATCATCGTCAAACAATCAGCCAGGTATCGTCAAATCAAACAGTCAGATCGGTCGGTGTGAGAAAGAAACGAGAAAGAGCGAATCCAGTGGGACTCCTGCTCCAACTGTCTCTACGGTCTGTATCTCGGGCTTTTTTCTTGAGCAACAACAACTCCAGCAGCAGCAGCGCTAGCAGTACTAGTGGGGACAACAACAACCACAAGAACAACATTAACGGTGAGCACGAGATCGACTACTATGCACGATGTGCGACGGTGAAAACAGCAACAATAACAATAAAAGCGACAAGAGAGTAAAGGTTTCGAAGAATATAGTATAACAGCAACAACGGGGACGCCGACGACGTCGAGGAGGAGAAGAAATATTCAAACATCAACGACGACAAAGGCTGCTCTATTAACTGAAAAAAAAATCGTCGCTAGATAGCCTCCGCCAGAGCAGAGGCCAACAAAGCCAATTCACCAACAGAGAAGCTGTTTTGAAAAGCATGTCCCCGTCTATGGCTAAACAACCCAAATGGAACCGCATATAACGATACAAATTGAGCGGAGAGCGAGAAATAGGTGAGACGGTAGGATACAGAGACGGGCTAGACAATGATATGATGCATGAGCATATACAATTGCTTTTCTCTAGCACCCATCTCGAACCGCCAAGCAATTAAAATGAGGTCGAGCGCACACTATTCGAATTGATTAGCCTATAATCTCGCGCGTGGCAGGTACCAGCCGCACTAGTGAGTTCGTTCCGGTCCGGTCAAGCTCGTTCTGACCTACTTCCGAATTGAGCCGTTGCTGCAAGTCGCGCCTACACGGACAAAAAAGAAAGTATATAGTTTTTCTACTTAGGAATAGAAGGAATAGGGCAGCGGGCGCAGGTCAGATTGCGCCTTACGTACGTATCTTCTCACTTTTCGTTCGTCTGTGGACGAATTAAAGGCTCGTTTCACATAGAACTCAAAAGCGTCCCCACCGGGACACAGTACCGATGCGTAGACTGTGTTATCGACCCTTTCGTCGAGGTTCGCCCCGTCAGATCACACTTGGGGATGACACATATCGGACGACTCCAATGACGCCAACTTCACACACCTCGAAGAAGATGTGCGTTTTGGCATTGTTTGCAACAGCGTCTGTAGTTAAAAAAAAACTGCTTGTCCCAGGAAATCGGAGGTAACGCCGTACAAGTAATGAACACATACACAAGAATACACAGGAAGGCAGACGAAATAGCAGTGTGCTATTTTTCTAAGATAGTATCGCTATAAGACGAGAACATCATTTCATTGTGCTCCTCTTACTTGTAACGTGCAGTAAGTCAATTATTGAGTACTCGGGACAGCTGAATAATAAGATTGGTTAGAAGGAAACACGTGTCAATAGTACAGCGACTGCGATAGTTAGTTAGGCATTTTTAGCGGCCCTTCGAGTGTCGAGCCCGCTGGCATGATGCATTTGCGTGCGGATCGCGGCCGGAGGAGATACATAGGTGTGCACGGGTTCGATCGCCGCCATTGTTGCCTATTTGTATTTATGAGGTCCGTCCTACGAAGCGTTGCGAACGCAAACCCGTGGACGTTAAGTGTTGGCTGAGAGTCAGCCCGAAAAAGATTGGCCCACTGAATGCTCTGGCAACTGCATGCCGCCAAACAGGCTTCTGTGTCTCTCTCCCAGCAGAGAAGCGGACACCCGGAACAGAACGCCGCCTGTAGGCCTGGAACACGTCGTTTATCTGATCGAACAAACAACTTCGGGTTCATGATCTCGAGCCCTAACAACCTGTTGGACAACAAGTCGACGAGCGTACAGGTTTGCTGCTATATCATCCTCTGCGTCAGACGTTTCCTGGCCACGGTGCTTTCCAGCAACAGCACAAGGCAGACTCTCCAAACAGTCGTATGTGCACGGGCACTGGCAAAACACTGGCGATGCGAAGCATACGTTTAAGGTGAGGCACGTTTGTCGTAACACTTAACACTTTGCCTGGATTTAACTGGTCTGTCAAGTTGCTTGACAAGTTCGGGACTGAACTGCCAACTATTGAAAAAGATGCATACTGCCAAAAACTGTCAAGTACTGAAAATATACATACTGCCTGAGATTGCCAACCACCGGAAAAATGCACGCTGTCTAAGATTTTCAAGTACTGGCAAGATACGTACTGCCTTAGATCCTAACAGTCTGAGCTTGTTCTACCTAGTTTGTAGGCCAGGTTACACCGCCTGCAGAGCCTTGCGAGTGATACTGGGATACCGACCAGTCGGAATCTTCGCGTTATAAACATGTAGAAATGTCGATTCTGGCCTATCCTCTGCAAATAGAGATGTATTTCGTGGCCGAGATCAAACGAATCATAATAGGAATTCATCCCAACCTGTTTAATCTCTCCCACTCGACAGCAACCATGAACAACATCAAACTTCGGTTCTACATATTGGAATATGCCCTTACTCAAATATAACTCGAGTACGCTAATAATCATGATGACAATATATACTACAATATAAGTATTCCATACTATCCTCTGATGGATTTGACGAGCTGTGGACCTCTGTATAAATGTAAACCACCCATTGAAATAATAAAACCTATCTATCTAGGTCACCGTGCAGACGTTCGAACCCGACGGGCAAAACTTTCATCTTGCATGATTACGAATATGGTTAAGCATTGCTGCCTTTTGCTACATTCTTGGGAAAAGCTCATTCATATCGCCCAAAATGAGCATGATATGATCTGGCAAAACGTAAACACCAATATAAACTACCAATTGACATAATAAAACCTATCTATCTATCTAGAACACCGTGCGGACGAGCGATACTCTCTTATTGGAGATTGCGCAGTTGATCGAATATTGATAGGAACGTAAACGCGCTGTAAATCAATTTATTGCCACGTAGTATTATCACCTTGTGACACTTAGAATCATTTTAAATAGAAGGCAAGCTGAGCTTATGTTTTATTGAATCTATAAAACCGTGTGAGAATACTATGTAAATAATTTTTTCTCGAATGGGTTTGACCGATGGCTTCAAGATTCGATAGGCTTCCAAGCTACCAACACTAGCAATAATTATATTCTATTACTTCAACTCATTACACGAAAAATAAGAAGTGAACTCTTCTTCGAAGCATCTATGTGATTTTTTTAGGCACTACTGTGGCCATTTCCTTCAATGTTCGTCACAGATATATATATATATATATTATATATAATTTGTTTTATTCTCATTAGCAAACATTTGTGAGGTACTACAACTTTCTACGGCTGTCGAATGATATCCTTTCACAGCCGCAGCGTTGCCGCGTTGAACTTCGATCGACATGCGCTGCCACAGGTCTTCTAGCGCGGGCATTCTGAGTTGCAGAAAGGAAAGAGACTCTTAATAAATTTCATAGACTCCGGGCCAATGCGTCAAGAGTCTCTATGGCGATCGGCTGAACTACGAATTGAGTTCTGAACGTAGTTTCTGGCCAGTGCACATGACCTAGTATCTCAATCGAGGAGACGACCACGTGCCCACGAGGCGATAGTTTTTCCGTCTGGCCTCATGGTTGGCTATTCCGACTGAGACCGACAGTGGCGAAATGACGTGAGTGGCACATAATGCTATAGCGTCACGACAAGTCGTGCTTACCCGTGACACCTACTGAAGCTCTGCGCACGTTGCATGGGTGGGATACGCAGGTTACCTCTCCCAACCGCAAGCCGGAAATAATGCGGATTGTGAGTGTTGTCCAGCATCGTTCACAGATGCGGCGAGGGAAGGTCTTGAAGCCTGAAATTCATTTGCTGAAAGCAAACTTTTAAACAGACCCTCCCTGAACCGTCCGGAACGTGATTTTCTAGGTCGCGCTGGAGCGAAAGTTACCGATTGCTGCCTGCGTTGACTCGGCGACCCAAATCTCAGTCGAGAAGGCCTTATGGCGATGACAAGCTGCTTTACTTCGGACAACGAGCCCAGATACTAGGATCGCTCGAACCCGGTGGTGTGGTGGATTAAGTCTCCGCCTCGCAACCGGAGGAGACACATAGGTGCGCGGGTTCGAGCCCCACCGTTGCACATTTGTATTTATGGGGGTCCGTCTATGAAGCAATGTGAAAAACAGTTCCGTGGACGTTAAATCTTGGCTGAGGGTCAGCCCGAGAACTTTAAATACCAGGATCGGGTTCTATATCGACCAATCTGCGTACCCCCACTAACGGGAAGTGCAGCCTGAGTCCATGACAGATATTTTAAATTCACGTGCAGCAGGGATTGTAGGGTCTCCCGGAGTACCTTATCAAAACGCTGTAGTAGGTCGCGCCTTCTGAAAGGTGGCGAACATCGGAGTTGACACATTCTGCGGGGCGTGTAGAGACTGTGTCTCTGAATGGTGCACTCAGTTGTTCCACATTGTCTTCGGTTACCTCTCTAATATTTGATAGCTGCTCCCCAACCAACGATGTTGACTCCGTCCGCGTATATATATTATGTTATTACTGAACTCTTTAAAGTCGTGCACTTACCCCTTTTACTTTAATAAACATACACCGTCGGATAAGCAAACAATAATTCTGGTCGTCAGTGTAGTGTGAAGAAAAATATCACTGGGCCA
This sequence comes from Dermanyssus gallinae, assembly GCA_003439945.1. Taxonomy (NCBI): domain Eukaryota; kingdom Metazoa; phylum Arthropoda; class Arachnida; order Mesostigmata; family Dermanyssidae; genus Dermanyssus; species Dermanyssus gallinae. The sequence goes on along the minus strand of QVRM01007082.1, from coordinate 6,896 downwards.
CTCGCATTTTTAAAAATGGTATCTATTTTTTAGGTTGCTTCTTGTCGGCGTACATAGTAACATCCATCAATATTTTCTCATTATTACCGCAAGGCTTCGAAATCACACTTCACTTAGTATGACAGCCATAGCCCCTTCGTGAGCAGAAATATTGGACGCTATACTTGTATAATGTTTATCTCGTATTCTTCTGTAATGGCTTTGACTCGTTACACAAGAATACGAGATACTTGTGTAACCACTCACATTCTATCGGACAACGAGTTCTAGACCTGACTACAAAGTTCCCGTTCTCATGTCGGTGAAGAAATTTACCGAAAATGCCCCATATAGAAAAAACAACTCCGCACAAACAACAGTCGAAAATGCCTCATATATAATAAAATGTTGATAACACCGGCCTTAACCGCAGCTTAGGTACACCCGATATGCCCGATGCGAGAGGGATTGCGTCTTCGTAGGCCACACGCAAACCATGCAAGAAATTACGATTACATCTTCTCGCCCAATATTGAGATATTGCTCGACGCTGTAACTGATGCAGAATTCTACGTGCAGCGTCGATTCGGCGATAAAGTGTACGTCCTTCTTCACCACATAGATTCCTAAGTAATGCAATCTTGCCCCGCTTAGCTTTCTCTCTAGGATTATCTATTTTAAGTCTGATTGGTCACTGGGATATCTATTTAGTATGGTTTTATCTTTCAGTAAGTTTTAGCGCGGATCTGCCGCTTGGTTGGCCTTTTTCCAGAATTAAAGATAACAACTGTTTGTCACAACAGTTTATACGCAGTCTTTGCGTAGTAGTCAATGACAAGAATTATGGTAGGCGTGCCAAGAGATACTACAAAACAATTCGTCATATTCCTTCACAAGCTTATGCATTACAAAGGTATCTATCTATGTCTAATTTTTTGGTCCACGGCCCTCACATAATGAAACAGTTCTACCAGAAAAGTATCCGATTCAGGCTAACTTACTCGTAGAGACTTTTTTAAAATTAAGTTTACCACAATCTACAAAATTTCGAAAATTTGGCATCCCTCTTTGCGACATATGATTTATCCTTTAGTGCCAATGAGCACCGCTTAAACAAAATTCTATTCATAGGGGTTGAACGGCGATAGGGTGAATGGTTCGAGTCTTATTGCCGACAATCGACTTCTGACTAACTAAAATAGCTGTATCTTTTTACTCTATATATCATTTACCAATTGACAAACCTGACTAACCGTAAGAAAATTTCTAAGAGAAAACACAATGATTAGGGTGCATACCTAAAGTATATTGTGTATACGGTTTTATTCGGTGATGGTTATGATGACACCGTTGCACAAAGTATATGTGAGAGATTGATGAACTATGAACGACATTCTATAATTTTGTAAGAAGTTAATTGTCGCGTCGTTCTCATACACGTGCGCGACCGGTAACACCAGAATGACAAGGCACTTTCCACTAAAACAAGCATCAAGGACAAATTCAAAGGGTATTAAAGGGGTGATTAATGATAATGATAACAATAATATAGCTATAATACTAGTAATAATAAGGCAGTTTATTGTGGTTGTACGTCCTCTCCTCATACAGATGTATATCTATATGTTTCTATATATATTGTTTTTTCTCCTTAATGGATGTGGGCAGGAATATGAAAGGAACTAATCTTTGTCAAAGGTTGTCTAAGCAAACACTCAACGCACCGAGACATCTTCGACATAAGCTTCCAGAGCTCGGCTTCTAACTTTTCCGCGCGGCCCAGCTAGTCATCCGACTAACGAATAGGCCGTTCGATCAACGTTGTCAGAAAAATATTGTGTTAGTCTAAAACACGCGTCACTACATTTATCCCGAATAGCAATTGTCTTGTAACCAATTTCCCCCAACAGCTGATTAACAAAAATACGGCTGCCGCTATACATACGAGATTTATAGACGCTATCACTACAAACGCCAGCCAAGGAGAGAAGGGGTCCCAATGCTCAATCGACAACAGAGCAAATAGTACGTACGGACAGACGTATCTTAGTCTCGAAAGTCTCGTGTTAGTTTCGCGCTTGCTGTTCCATACAACCAACGCAGCGACGTCGGAATAAACAACGACGGTGTACCTATTTTGGTTAATAGATATATTTCTTGTTGTTGTTAGGGATTTTCCTTTTACCGTGTTCGTTGTTGTTGCGTCTGGTTATAGTTATTATTATTGTTGTTGTTGTTGCTACTGCCGCCGTCATTACGCGTATTTTTATTATTCGTATCGCATGTGGTTGTTGTACCTTTTGCCAAGTTTGCGATCGTTGTTTTTACCAGCGTCGCTACTGATGGACTGATGTGGCTACATTTAGCTTGTGCGGCAAAATCGGATCTTAAACTCTGTTCTTTCTTATCATCATCATCATCATCACCACCATAGTCGTCTTCACCACCTACTGTCATTGTCATAGATTTAGTCACCTTTGAATCAATTTGTGCCCTGCGATAGGCTGTCTGCGCATTTCGTCAAGGTGTTTCTTTTCGATTATACGCATACCGTGTTCGCACACCGAAACTGCATGATACACAGCGAGGTGTCAACAGCTGTTTTTTGATACTGACGATCGGAAATTCGAATGGCAGCAGCAGACAACGAGAAGGACGAGGATGATTGTGTGATGATGGTAATAATAATAATGGCAATGATCTTATGCCATGGGTGGACACGACTCTACTGAGCCAGAGCCATTCAATGTGAGTCACCACTCGGACTGTTTGCGTGGAGCCGGTTTTTGGCCACGAAGAGACGAAGAGCGAGTTATCATCCGGCGTGTCCTTGACCTGATCCAGGCCAGATCAACCTATTAGTCGTCACCGTTTCGGCTGGACTTCATCGACTTCAAAATTGTCCCCGCACCCTGCCGGCAGCACCTCTTCTCGGCTTATCTCGCGCTTCTTCAGACGCCGTCCCCCACCTTTTTACCCCCTACGGACACGTATACCGGTCCTGTGAACACAACGTTCAGTCAACCACGCCATAGACAAATCGCGGCACGTACATACGAATGTCAATACGTGCCAACGCATACGCGCATACATGTCCACGTCCACAACCTACCTAGTTTTGTGAAGAAGCACGAGTCCAATTGCGGTAACAGTAGTACTTATTGATGTTGTTGTTGTTGTTGCTATACGAGTGATTGGCGTGACAAGGCGAGATCGACGGTGATAGTTACGATAAAGAGGACGGATCTGTCGTATAACGATCTACTCTCCTCCATCAGAATAGGGTTGAAATCGCAGGCCTCGTTCACACATCAATCTCTCTTATAATCTGCAACTGTCCAGCCAGTCATTTGTCTATCTGTCTGTCATCTATCAGTGTGTATATATATATATATATATATATATATAACTGTGTGTGTGTATATACGTATGTTCCCGAGTCGGTAGTCGATAGAGGTTAGGTTGCTACTTCTGGTCTCAACTTCAATATAATGAAAACCACGTACTGAGACGACGGTAGTGTTTAGGGGTACAGGACGGCAAAAATAGTAATAAAAGATTTAGCCATATATATATATATATATATATATATAATACGCTCGTCGAGCAATGTCACGAAGACGCACAATCGAATTCGGCAAACACAGGAAGTGGCCACACCGACCGAAAACACCACCGAAAGCGTTCTTCTTCGTCATCTCGTTTTAATCAGCTAGTTTTCCCAAAGGGCAGTCCATTGCTTCCCGCCGGTGTTGTGCTTTGTGCCGCTATTAGAGTACGTTCCCACCTTTTCTATGTTTTTATTTGTCATTCTCTCTCTCTCTTTCTCTCGTTTTTGTCTCACAACGAAATTTGGACCCGTCTCCGATGTCCTAACGACTCGAATATAATTACGCAAATGAGTAAATAATCAGCCTGTTTTCAGCCTGCTTGAGTTGGTCTTTGCCTCTATCTCTCTATTTCTCTAACTATCTGTCCTTCTCTTTCTCTCTTGCTTTCACACACCCGCCTTGAAAAAATCTCTCACTCTCTCCCGATGTCGTTTTTCTCTATTTCTTTCTTATTCGTTTAAAACACACACACACAGGCACACGCTCGTCCAAAACGTCAACACTCAGCAGATATTATAATAGGGTACATGAATGTTTTGATAATATTATGCTTCTTTTTTTTGTATATCATATGCTAGTTAGTGCTTGCGCTTCCATGTTGATCTCGTCCACAGCTGTGTGCCGGCGTGCGGCGCACAGACCCGCTTGTACGATTGCAGGTGGATGCTGGCTGGCAGAAGGTGGAAGAGCGGGAAAAGAAGGCGAAGGAAGGGAAGCGAACAGGAAGAAGAAGGGATGAAAAACAGAAGACCAGGAGAAAGCAGGCAACAACAGGCAAGCGGGAAGGGGTCGACTACATAAGTCTGCATCGTGAGTCGTCCATGGTCGGGGCTTCATCGCCGCCGCCGCCATCGTGGAACACCTCGCTTCGAGCAAAGCTGACGCGCTGCGGTGTCGAACGCGAGCCGGCTGATCCGTATGTGCGGACGGTAGTCAGCGACGAACGCTGGCTCTTACTGATGCGTTTTGCCATCTCCTTCTCCTCCTGATTGTACAGCGCCGTGACGACCTCGAGTTCGCTCGACTGGTTGTCGTCCGACGGGAAGCTGATCGACTTCAGAACGAAGTCTGTCGGCGGGTTGTGGGTCGCGCCAGAATCCGACGACCAGAGCGTCATCTTGCTGTGTGCCTTGATACGGAAACGGGCCGGGAACTTGTGGCTCGCCTACGAGGAGGATAAGATAGCGAGAAAGAGAGAGCAAGCAAAACGACGTCACGAGGAGAGTAAGTAGATGCATTTAGCGTGGAAGAAGAATTAACGCCAGGTTCATTGACAAACATTCGACGTTACCATCATCATCATCATAATCGTGCTTATTCACAATCACAGCTCAAACATAAACGTTATGAGGTGTGAAACTGCTTTAGTTGACTTAGAAAAGTATTTTGTATCATTGACTCCAGGCGCCCTTCGGCGGTTATTGCCACGTCCACGCTACACCATTCATGCACGAACGTTTTCTATAGCACAACAAAGCTGTCCGTCTAATCTCGGGTCATAAAACAGTCAGACAGATTCATTGAAATGTATATTGTGCTGCCCTACAGATTCATTGAAATGTATATCGTGCTGTCATTCGTTACACTCGACGACACACGAGATTTAATACAAATGTTTGCGTCTGATTAAACCATAACTAGAAAATATGTACACAACGGAGATTCATAGACAAATATTTGTAAAAATACGAGACGCTACGGTGATATTAGTGTATAAAATCTTACTGTAACTTGTACATATGCATCGCACTAGCCATGTGGTTGATGTATGAAGTTTGTAACCCAAACGAGAAACTACAAGTATGAAGAGAAATAAACTTCAGAATCATATCATTCTCCAGTTAGTAATGAGGGTCGCTAATGCAACTGGTGGCAATGCAGGGGATGACGACGACGACGACGCTGCTGCAAAAAAATACTAACCTCGACCTCGCCGCTGCGGTGGACGATCTTCCAGCCGCCGAGCGCGATGTCTTCATCGGAAGTGTTCTCGAGAATGACAAACTGGCCGCGTCGCACGTCGTGTTCGGCCACACGGAGCGGCCCGACGTTCTGGAACGTACACTGGATCTCTTCCTGGCCCTCAGTCGACTCGAGCGCTGTCGAAATGCGCTTCCGCTTTCGCGAACCCGACGACAGGATCGACGACGAACTTGAACGGGCGGAGGCCGCCCCAGACTGAGATTGAGACGCCGACATGTTGAGCCGGGTCTCTTCCTGCTCCAAAAGTGTCCTGCAAGTACACAGACACAGACAGACACATCGAGAGAGAGCGAGAGATACGTGTAAAAATCACATACGACAGTCACGTGTACACCAATACATACGATCGGAACATACGATTTTATATCGCCATATTATTGTACAATTGTACAAAAATAGTATAATCATTATTCTTATTATTGTACAACAGGCCCTACAAGGTCACACGACTTCACTCACGGAAGCTACAACGCAGATTACCACTTTACCACACGCGCATCAATAAGCAATCATTAAGAAAACAGAATAAATAGCGGTTATTCATACTCAATAATACTTTCCATCTACGTTATCATTAGAAGCACAACTGGATTTTGTATAACAAGAGCCGAAACGTCATAGAAAGAGACAACCGGTGTCAATCGATACCGAATAGAAAGGAAACAAATGTGCCACAAGAAATAGCCTCTCTCTAATTTGCCCGTTGCCCTTGTTGAGGCCACCTCTAAGAACACATGCAAACGAAACGGTTGAAAAGAGACAGATGAACAAATAGCAGACAGCAAGCGCCAGATCTCTATATAGATAAATGCATAAATAATTAGGTGTTCGACCCACCGTCCGAAACGCCACGCCCCGTCACCATTACTGACCTGTACGTATCGAGCTCTTTCTGGAGGCCATCCTTGATGTCGATGAGATCGTCGAACTCCTTCTTGAGCTCCCTGTACCTCGCGTTAGCGTCGGAAATCTGCTCGTCCTTGACCCTCAACTGCTGTCGGCCCCACTCACGTTCCTGGTCAAGAAGGCGGCGTCTTTCCTCAAGATCGCTCTTGACGATCGTCAGCTCTTTGGTGAGGGTCTCGAGACGACTCTCCATCTGCGCGTGCTCGCCGGCGGGCACATAACCGCCCAGTCGCTGCCTGAGTTCCTCGTCAAAGTGACGCCGCAGTTCCGATTTCTCGATCTCGTACACCTGGCGGAACTCCTCGATCTTCTCCTCGAGCAATGTATCGGCACGGGCCTTTGCACGGCCGTCGATTTCTGTGATCTTCTCTTCGGTGAGAGTGTGCGCCTGCCGCAGCTCCTTCTCGTAGGTCTCCC
>QVRM01007081.1:167500-209339 GCA_003439945.1 Dermanyssus gallinae | reverse complement strand
ATTTGGATCCTGCTTGTCATCACCATGCCTACCCTTGAACAGAAGAGAAAGCCTGGCGACATGCCAGACTTTAGGCATCCGCCCCCTCTTTATAATTTCGTTAAAGAAATCACAAAGAGTTTCTGCCAAGAGAGGAAGTGACTGGATCCAATGCTCATAGCAGACCTGATCGGGCCCTGAGCTCTTTCTCTTCGGGAGTGACCGTAGGACCTGACACACCTCCTCCACCTCGAAAGGCAGATTCATGTTGTGCTGCTCCAGTGTAAGCGGATGCTGTACGATTGGAGATACGGCCGCAACGTCACGATTGAATAAAAGATTAGTTAGGTGGCCTTTTACCTGCCCGTCGCTAAGCGGGTTCACCGCCCTACAAGGTCGCACGATGTAAGCTGAAGGCTCTCGTTCTGCCCTTTCGAGCAGCCGTCGTTCCTCCCGCCTTGCGTGTTCCCTTTTATGATCATAGCAGAGTCTTATATACGCCTTTCTACGCTCAAAGTAGTCCCGCCTGGCTTGCAGTGATGATGGTGCTCTGGCCCTTGCTTGGCGCAGGAGTCCGAGCACTTCAGCGTGGGCGAGGTAGCAGGCTCGAGAGTACCACGGGCGTGATCTCTTTTGCCATAACCTTTTCCACTTCACTGCACTTCTCATCGTTCTCTCCAACTGATCACAAGTGGAATCGATGTCAGGGCTTACCTCAAGACCGCCCACCGCTCTGTCCAAAAGAGATAGATTAATCCGTCCCATTGCAGACCAGCGCGGCGGGTTATGTCGGCCTCGCCAAATACCGGGAACATCGACAACGGCCAACACTGGTTGGTGTTTTCGAGCCGCTTCATAAAGAACATCGAAGCTTTCAATTTCACGGCTGACAAGGTTGTGAAACAACAGGTCGATGGTGCTGCTTCCATTGTGACTTAAATATGTATAGTCTTCACGCGCGTTAGCACATTTTAGACCAATATTTTCCATCACTTGAAGCAGCACCTTGCCTTTATCATCGTTGGCCCCACAATCGATTCTGGCATTGAAATCACCGCCGACGATAGTTGGCATGGTCAGATTTAACTCTGAAAGTCCAAAGCTCACCATCTCAGCAACCTCCGCAGAATCGAATGTGGGTGAGAAATAGAATACAGCGACGTTTACCCTCCCAGAGGAGAGCACTACGCAGTATTCATCTTTCCTGACGCATTGCATCGGTGGTAAACGTTTATGTAGGTAGATAGATAACCCACCCACAGGTCTTCCCCGACCTCCCGCAGGTAAGACAGCCAGCTGGTGAAACCCCCGCATATCATTGATATGCAGTTCGTCCCGCTGAAATGTCTCCGTAAGGAGTGCAATGTCAACCAACTTAAACATGTCATCACGTGCAAGATCCATTGCCCCCTTAAGTCCCTCACAATTCCAGAGAAGCACTCGCAGAGGTATGTTTGCCACTACGCTTGCAGTTCTAGAACTGGTCAGTCACTTACGGGGGCTTGGACCACCAGGCGCACTAAAACTCTCCTTAACCATCCTCTCGTAGGGGACGTCCCCAACCCAGCGACGGAACAGGCTTCCCTTCGGCCAGAATTCATTTCTGCAACAGTTTGCGTAATCCTCATCACGCACCACCACACAGAACACAGCATCACTACCATGCGTATGTAGCTTCCACACCGCTTTCACAGTTATGCCTCTGCCAGCTAGCCACGCTTGCAGCCCGACCGCCGACGTCTTCTGCGCCAATCGTGCCACTCTCAAGGCGCTGATCTTCCCCGGTCTGGCATAGACTTCCAATCCGCCTATATCATCTGTTGCGCTGCCCCTCTGCATTTGATGTTTTGTCTTGTTGTCTCGTCGTTTACGAACCACAACAAAGCCATCGTCGTCTGCCTTCTCCTCCGGTTGTGGATCAGCTGGATCTGCTGTCGGTGTTGTTGTTATCGCAGCTGGTGACGTCGCTGTACCACCACCCGGTGGTTCCATCTCAACAACAGTGCCGTTTAAGTTGCAACTGTTATTACTCAACTCTGCAGACGCCGAGCTTCTCTTGGCGCCTGCGCGGTTGTTTTTGCTCTCTCCAGCAGGCTCTCTCGGCCTATCCTCGGTGACGTCACCTCCTTCTCTGCTGTCTGCTAGCCGTGCTTTCTTATTATTCCGCGTTGTCCGCGTTCCGCCGGATTTCTCCACGCTAACTTTGTCACTTAGCGTGGAGTTTAAACCCCCTGTAAGCGTGAGGGGTGCGGCAAACTGTTCTTGCGGGATTGCCTCGATTTTGGCAACCCGCTCCTGCAGTTCCGTGTGTGCTAACCACAGTTTCACAAAGTTCCACTGTAGTTCACTCAAACGGCCGGTCAACGTAATTTGGCTTGGTTCCTGAGTGTCACAGGCTCCACAGGGAGCCGAGTGCGCATCCTTAGGGAGCACGGGGTTGAGACAACCCCCGTGAAACACTTTTGAGCAGCCTTGGCTGCACACAACCAGTTGTTCACCCGTTTTTAACGGGAGCGCACACTTCGAACATCCGAACATCTCGACTGCTAGCAGACAACTGTTTGGCTGACCTTACAAGGGTCAGCCAAACCTATCCGCCTCATAAGTTCGCACTTCTGGGGGTTGGGTTCAAGCCCACTCTTCAGACCGAATTTAACAGCTCTCTTGACGTCTGCCTGTACCACCGATGTTTCTCCTCCGAGGTTGCCATATCTCGTTATAATTTAAGTATTGCCAACTCCCAGTCTTTAAAAACTATGGATAGCCAATCTGTAAAACTGGTTATCGTACAAGAGCTCTGGTAGATACTGTGCGATATTTTTGGGTAAAGGGAAAAAATCTATGAATCTTCTCTTTGTACATTATTGTGTAGGCAAGAGAGATGGGCGATAATTATATATTTCATATTATGGTAATATTGAATTTAAGAAATTGCATGGTTGCTATCACTTCGACATAGTGCTACGTCAATACTATATTTATAGTGAACATGTTGCTATCGATCGTTTTCCCACATGTTATATGGACATATAACATTTGATAAAGTCACGTGCGTACAAAACAGTCCGAGATAATTGTATATGCATTTTTACTTCCTGAGGAATAAACGCCTCGTAACGGCCCTGTGAATATTACAAATTAGAGATAAGCGTGCATATTAATTTAAATGCAAAATTTTTACTTACGCATTTACATTTTTTTGTTAATTTTTAAATTAATGTGAAGCCCTTGTGGCGTTCGTCTATCGCCGCATACAATAAAAAACACGCTTGTTGCCCCGCAGGTCGCTCGGCGGGCTTAGTATGTGGAAGCCACGAAAGAACTTTATTGCGCAAGACCCTTCCATTCTGGACAACTACCCCGTTGACTAGCGCTTGCTTTGCGATTTATCCTTGCTTTGTATGGCTGCAACATAGACCGCAGTTGTAACTCTTTGTTCTTTTGCATCTAACGGACCATGGGTAGATCTTTGAGGCGATGTCCTACTTTTTACTTAGTCAGCAGAGCGTTTTTCTCCTCAAAGTGGCTGGCGCTACTTATCGCTCTTGCTCGCGTTAGAGAGGACGCAGATAGTGCTTAGCGCTCTGCCAAGTTTTTATTGATACTTTTGGATGTCTCGGTCCGTACTAGCTTCATTATTCAGTCTCCGGCCCCATTGCGTTTCGGCCGGATACTTTCATTGTCAATTGCGTTTCTGTCAGTACCTTTCATTGTCAATGATTTCCTCGCTCTGCAGTCGCCCATAATGCAAATCTGCTTTTGTAACGGTGTTAGGCCGAGTGCTTCAAACGTGGCCTTGTGCGAGCTATGCTGCTGTAGACAACCAATTCCTAGTCTGCCGTTAAAAAGTTTCTTAGAAAGGAGTCACTCTCAAATAGAGAAGCGCAAATGTTCAGGCAGTTCGTTGTGTCGTTTTCGGTGAGCCTATCAGGTATTCATGCATGTGCACGTTTTACGTAACCACGTCTAATTAAGTGCAAATAATCAAATGCATGCGCTTACTATATGAACAATCTCGTCGAGTGCCAAATTTGTAATACATTTGATGAGACACATTATTCTATTTCTATTTACCATGAAGGGCTGACTCGCCTCCGCTCAACGTGTCACATCAAAATATCCATTACGAAAGCGATCAAACTCGTAGACCGGTCTGTAGATGAGAAAATGTTCGCCACTGAATTCGCAGCTGAATTACGTCCTTTGTAGTAGCAAAAAAGTCTAATTACACGCGAGTGGTACTTCGTAAGCGCCATTTTTTGCCAGCAGAGCAGTCTCAAATTGAGATACCTTTAGCAGAATTTTATTTGCAAAAAAACAGGCCACAGCAATAGCATACGATACTTATTGACAAAACACAAACACCAGTGCCCGCTAGATAGAGTAAATATTACTAACCGACAGACCCCATATATATTTAGCGGGTGGCCTGGGCAACCAATGGGCAATACCTCCTCGGCTTCTGGTGTGTTGACCACAGGTACGATCCCGGATGTAACGATGCGCTTCCTATAATTGAGCTATGAGCGTCCATGTAAAGCATGAAAAAACGCAAAATATAAGGCGACAAACTTGGGTGACGCACTTAGGATGTATGCTAGGCCCTTCTACGCTGTCACAACGATTGTTTAAGAAAGCCCACATAAAAGCGCCGTTTCCGGGCGGAGTTGGAGAAGTTCTGCAAAGAGCGAAAAAAATGTGCGAGACTCATTGGAACACCCTAGAACAAACAGAGTGGAAAATCCTACGTTGGCTAAGAATGCTGAAACGTGTCTTCTCTGGGGCCAAAGCAGATACTTTGGCTTTCTGAACTAACCACCTAAATAGGTAATCCCAAGGGGCTCACACAGACTGGGATGAGTCCTAGCGTGGTTGGTTGTAAAGGATTATATATATATATATATATATATATATATATATATATATATACACAGTAGTTTCGGGGTGCCGTTTTAGCGGCACGGTGTCGCCTTTGTTTATTATTTAGTTAGTCCAATAAAGTACGCTACTGTTATTTTGCATTGTTTTCGCTTGCTAAGTGGGGTGGTCGGGCGACCGACCAGCGGTCCGGCTTTGTGGTGGCTGAGTCCAAGCAGAGAAGACGTTCGCTTCCCTGCTCATCTTTTTTGCCGGGCCTCGGACTTGGGGTTGCGGTGGGGGGGGGAAACTGGCAGATGACGTCACCGCATCGGGGACCTTTTTGAAGTGGCCCGCTATGCGAAGTAGTCATTTGTCGACAGTCACAGACCGTCTAGGCCCACTGTCAGCTAAGCAGGCATTGCTGTTGTTGCTGTTGTTGTGTCGCTATCGTCAGTCGCCACACTGCAATTTGCCTTGTTTGCCAGATCTCGCCGCGCCATCACAACGGGCGGTGTGGCAAAGACCGCGGCCGCACACCACTCCACCGCTGTGGTCGGCTTCGTCGGCGGCAAACGAAGTCCGACGCGAAGTTGTTGTTGCTCCAATTCACTTCTGACCCCCCCCCCAATGTCACCTCAACGCCACAAATCATATCAACGAAATTGCAATATTTTATCACACTTGCTACTACTACCACTTGGTACGACGGCTACTGTGGCGGCTACTTCTGCGTCTGCTGTTTCTTCTTCTTCTGCTGCTGCCGCCGCTTTTCACTACTTGACGGCGCTACTTGGTTCGTTTTGCTCTGCCTTGCTCTTATCGTCGCCGTCATCGCCCAACGCCCAGCGCGGCCGACTTCGGCAGCTCTGCGTCAGTTCTACTATATAACAGCTCTATATATATATATATATATATATATATACGAGAGGCCTACTAAACACACAACAATGGCAGTAGGAGCAGCACGGGTAACAACAATGACAACAGCAACAACAACAACAATAATAATAATAATGATAATAATTTAGTTAAACTAAAATTTCAAAATGCATTTAATACAATAAAAAGAATTAAAATGTTTGGTGAAGCACAAAGGAAGGCTCCAAGACTCTAACCGATGGTGTGATAGGGCTATAGAAATCCGTCAACCCTTGTTTGGACGACAGATGTAATCATAGAGTCTAGAACCGGTATCCAACGGGGAGATTTACTAAGGCCAGCTCTGTTTTGTCTTGGCAATTCTGATCTTGGTATTAGGTCTACAGGGCCCCTTCAATGTCTGGTTTCTGGATGATGTAGTCCTGGGTGATCCCGCGGATGTCGTGGCGGAGGATCTACAAACCGTACTTCAGTTTGAGAAAAAGGCAGGGCTGACGTTCAAAGCTTCTAAGTGTGAAGTCATAGTCATATGAAGAAACCTAGAAGAGAAAGCAAAAGCTAGTTAAACGATAATGCGAGCACTTTCTAGAATAATTTACACAATGCAGGATGGCCTAGATGTTCTGAATGCTCCCGTCGTGTGTGAACGCATCCCACAACAATTGACAACTATGCACTTGCAGGCGGCCCTTTGTCTGTAGAGGCACAGTCTTGGTTTACCAAGATTTATCTATATGGTGCGAGCATCCCCGATCTTTACATATGCCGAAGGCCTTGCTGCTTACGACAAGACTACTAGGATTGGTCTAGGTGAGGTATTGAACATTCGTGTAGAAAGGGGTTAATGGAAAAAGCAAGTCTTCCGATGACCTTTGTAGGCGTTTGTATTAGAAGTATTACAGACTTTGCCGCAGTGAGCTGTGCTGCATCAGTAAATTAATTTGGCTCTCTAGCGGAATCACTTGTTAATGAAGATGCGAAGATAGTATTAACGAAAACTACCATGATGGTAGATGCGGCGATTAAGAGTCGATTTGACCCCGGTCCCCTGAAAGAGCACGGGAACCAACATTCTCGACGCTTGTAAAACTAAGAAGTCATCAAAGAAATATTATGGATTACCTTGCATCAACAAAAGAACGCGCCGTGTTTCTAGCGGCTCAACATCGTGTCAGCCCTTAGGATAGGCATCCGCCGTCTGTGAGCCCTTCTGAAGTCTACCATGCGGCCAACCTGTTGTTTCTGACGGTCTACACGCGCTAAGCTGTCTAAAAACTGTGTAACCGTGTCATACACGGCTGTCTTGTCGTATCTGCCTGTCGCCACAGTGCAGTTGAATCTGGAACGCGCAGACTTTGAAAAACGAAAGAAGTATCTCGAGCTATTAAGAAGTTGCCACTTTGTACCCATTCCATTGGAGACACTCTCCATCAGCACAGGCACGACGAAAATTCTAAAGGATATTCGAAAACGTATAGAAGACGTTAGGGGCGATCACAATTATTCATACATTAATAATATAATATCTACAATAATTCGCAATTTTCGATAACAATGACAGCAATGAAGACGACAGTAAACCTAAGAACGCTCAACATTGAGCATTGAGGGTGGCGCGCTACGTTGCCAAACCTGGTTGCTGGTGTTGTTAAACATACTTACTATCATCATCATAATTATCATCAGAGTTATGTTAATTGGTATTGTTATAAGAGTTTTCACTCAGCCTGAAGTTGCCAATTGAGATTCCAGAGGAGTAGCAGTCGTCGAAACCTCCACCGTCTTGACTGACGTTCTCTATGATAATCCGTCATAATACTCCCTATGTTAGTAGCCGCCACTCGCTGCTGAAAATGTATTTGACCTAAATTGAGCTTCTCATCGTTATAACGAATATTACGTTATTGCAACTCAATACGCTATTGGGGTATGTATGTAAGTATGTATATATATATATATAGGGTTTATCATAACTGTATTTTCCGAATGGAAGGAAGGGACAGAAACGTCTTGTTTTGGAGTACGAATGATAATTATAGAATTAGTTATTGTGCCTTTTTTCCTACATAGTTGCGCAAAATCTGCGTTTGCGGGAGAATCAGTCAATGCACTTAGAAATTTATCACATCGGCGTGTTCATAAAATTCTGTATAATCTAAATGACTCCAGACGCAAACTAACAAAAGACGAATATCCAGATTAAAGAAAGTCATAAAAAGTCTATATGTTGTCATTTCTTACGCTAAAGCTTCACGTAAAAAAACGTAAAATGTTGCTATTAAGAACAAATATTCATTGCCAAAAAATCGCCAAAAGCAAAGTAAATTTTGTGCCCATCATTTTCGTCATCAAGTACGCAGGCCTTCGCCTTCGATATGGCTGTTGAAAAAGCTTAGTTACTCGGCAACTACCTGACGCAGCACCATCACCTTGATACGCAAATGATGGGCACTAAATTTGCTATTGCACTACTAAAAATAATCTAGTAAGAGTTAATTTTTGGTCGTAATTGCAACATTTTACGGTTTTGCACGTAAAAGCTACAATTAAGACATAACTTTTGCCTATTTGCCTTTTGCTAGTTTGTGTCTGGTGTCATTCCATTAAACACAATTTTCCGAACACGCCGGTATGATCGGTGTTTTTATGAGTGTGAAAAAGGTAGCATAAGTGTACTGAGTGCAGTGAGCAAGAGCTATTTTAAAGAGAATAAACACACTTCGGACAATTAAATAGACATTTGTCGGTTGTTCGTCCTAGCCTTTATGGGTGAAGGACGGAGTAGGTACAAGTAAGGCCCCGTTCATTCACTGTTATCCCTCCCATTTTCTCTGAGATTACTAAAAAAAGCGCAGTCATGTTGGGCGCGGGCAGGTTAAATGAAAATATGTACATTTTGTGAGCGCACAGTCGTTTAATCGCCTAATGATGATTGGTGGTAACAAACCGATGAAAAATAACTGTGTTCTCTCTGTTTTACAAAGCTGCCATAATTAGGGGGTGCCACCACCCCCCCCCCTCATTCCCTCGACATGGAAAGCTGTCTTTTTTTTGCACTATTGAACATTTTCCACGAAATCGACAAATAGTTTGAGAAAAACGAAGCCCTGTGAAAACGCTGCCACCCGCATTCGTCTGCCCATCTGATGGGAACTCTTTGTTCCATTCGTCGGCAATATCCCTCATTTGTTCTCACATTTGCCATTTTAGCTAATTCCGGTAGTCTATACTTACAACGCAACTGCATATATATATAAAGAGACTATTGATTTGCTGTCTCTTCTTCTCTATCGACCTCGCTCGTGAGTGTCGCTCATTTTCGTCTTGTGTCTTTGGTTCTTGTTTTCTCCGGTTTTTTTTTTCGTTTTTTTGTTTTCCGTATATCTTATTAGTTTGTTGCATTTTCTTACGTCTGCTACTACAACTACTGCTAATAGAAAAATACTTTACGGGCTGACCCCAGCCAAGATCTAACGGAATCCACAGGACTAATAGCTGCAGTTTACTACTACTACTACTGCTACTTTTAAAGTTTTCGGGCTGACCCTCAGCCAAGATTTAACGTCCACTGAACTTTTTTTCACATTGCTTCATAGACGGATCCCCATAAATACAAATCGGTGCAACGGTGGGACTCGAACCCGCCCACCTAGATGTCTCCTCCGGTCGCAAGGCGCAGACAAATGCACCCATTACGCCACCGGGTTCGACACTGCTCTTATTACCACTGCTATTACTACTACTACCACTGCGATTACAATACAACCGCAACAAGCTCAAACTCTCCGGAAAATCATCTCGGCAAATGTTTACTACTGCTGTGTCGCTACGATCACTCGTGGGACAGTTAGTCACTCATGGAAGTTCGATTCGATATTCGACGACATTGACAACGACGACAATGCGACGAGAATCCATCTCGAACGTCGGCGGAGACGTTCACAACGATTGTCGTGAATCCCGCCTGCCACCGAATATTGTTACGGCTCATCTAACGACATCAGCAGCAGCAGCCATCCGCGCGTTAGCTAACTATGAAAGCAAAAAATGCCAACAACAGCAACAACAACAACACCGACGGCACAAATGACAATGCAAACGACATGGATGGGGATGATGATGATGACAATGATGACGACTAAAACTACGACGACGACGACAACGACGACGACAAATGCCAATCAATGCCTTTTTTTTGCTTGCAACGGGTGTTAGTTAAAGCCGTTCGGCGCTAGTTCGTCAGCCAGCAGCTCGTTCGACGCTCAATCAACGCGGCTGGCTACTTATTTGACTTGATCTAGTTAGTTGCTAGCAAAGAACTAACTGGAAGACAGTTGATTGGTCGAATGTTTACAACAGTCGTCGCCGCCTGTGCATTTTTGTACCTGCCTCAAGTGTGACTGTGTCAGAAATCGTCAATGATGATGCTGATGCTGATGATAATGATTATGATGAAGACGATGATGGTGTTGGTGATGGTGATGAGGATAATAATGATGATTACGCAGATGTGAATGTAGAGCGTATGCACTACAACTGTTGTCTGTCACGTATTGACGAGTTGATTGTTGAGGGACAACTTGTCAACACAAACCACACGCTTGCAAGATAGCTTATCCGCATCCCGGTAAGTTGCTTCACACAGTCAGCCAGTGAAAGGGAAAGAAAAGGAATACACAGACAGAAATCTAGATAGAGAGAGAGAGAGTAAAAGAGAGAGAGAGTGAAAGGGAAATAGATGCATAGATAGATAGGCACCGGTAGAGTAAATTGAGCTAATGGAGCGTTGGTTCAACTGCTGTTGGTTATGGCGTTGTTGTTGTTGTTGATGATGTTGATGTCGTTGTTGTTGTTGTTGTTGTTGTTGTTGTTGTTGTTGTTGTTGTTGTTGTTGTTGTTGTTGTTGTTGTTGTTGTTGTTGTTGTTGTTGTTGTTGTTGTTGTTGTTGTTGTTGTTGTTGTTGTTGTTGTTGTTTTTGTTGTTGGATGTTGTTGTTAGATGTTGTTGCTGTTGCAGCGATGTTTGATGAAATTGGGCTTTCTTCGAACAACCCTCGTTGTCCGTTTGACAAAATGAACCGCATGCACCCACCGCAAATGTGCCGCCGCCAATCTAACCAGCCGTCAACCACCGCACCTCGCCATCGGTCAGCATCTTCTTTGGCTTCGGCTTCAGCTTTGGCTGCCGCCGCTGGTTTCACGAGTAACCACAGCCATGACCAGGAGTGATCGAGAAAATGGAGAGATGTGTATAAGTAATAGCAATCGTATTGGTACGTCTTCGACGTCCGCACAGAACAACGTTAGATGATACATCACGTCACTGCCTCTTTCAGCGAAGCACCGGGCAACAAACGAAACGGCAAACAGAAATCGGCAAGTCGAACGAATTAGACCGGTTAGCTAACGAATCTCACAGAGTTTCAGGCGGCAGCGAGAGTCGGAGAGAGAGAGAGAGACGACAATACGAGCGAGAGAGAGATCGACGACAACACGAGCGGGAGAGAGATAGGGGGACGACAACACAAACGAGAGCGAGAGAGAGGGGGAGAGACAACACGAGAGAGAAAGAGAGACGACAACACGAGAGAGAGGGGGAGAGAGGAAGGGAGAGACGGCAACACGAGAAAGAGAGAGCTAGAGAGAGAGAGAGAGAGCGAGAGCGAGAGAGAGAGGAGCGACAACATGAGAGAGAGAGACGAGGGGAGGAGAGAGAGACCAAAGGGGGAGGGGGGCTTGACAACATTGATTGGCGAAACAAGGCGGCGGCAATGATCATGATGATGGGTCCGTCGATTCATTATCCGGGAAAGATGTGTCCGATGCGGTTAACTAACTCATCTTCGTTGTTGTTGTCTTCGTTGTCGTCGTCGTCGTGGTCATTGATAGACATATATATATATATATATATATATGTATATATCTGTCATATATGCATACACTTGCTATTGCACGTGTACGCCCATAGGCAAACACACACACACACGTGCATACATTCACACGTACGTCATTCGCCACATGCATGGTGGCAAGCAAGAAGACGTCATTCGAGAAGTGTAACAGGTGGTGGGCGTGATCCGTGATCCGTTTCCAGTGAGCTCGCAGCGTCTCACACCGACCGAATAACGAAGATGAAGAAACAGAAGCCAGACGCAGAATTTGCCACAGCCGCTGCCTTTGTTGTTGCTGCCGTTGTTGTTGTTGTTGCTGCCGTTGTTGTTGTTGTTGTTGCTGCCGTTGTTGTTGTTGCTACCGTTGTTGTTGTTGTTGCTACCGTTGTTGTTGCTGCTGCTGCCGTTACTGTTGTTGTTGTTGCTGTCGTTGTTGTTGTTGTTGTTGCTGCC
This sequence comes from Dermanyssus gallinae, assembly GCA_003439945.1. Classification (NCBI taxonomy): domain Eukaryota; kingdom Metazoa; phylum Arthropoda; class Arachnida; order Mesostigmata; family Dermanyssidae; genus Dermanyssus; species Dermanyssus gallinae. The sequence continues at coordinate 197,278 of QVRM01007081.1, read as the reverse complement.
GTCGCGGCTGGTGTTGCTGACATAGGTTCTGATGCGATCGCTTGCTGACCGGATGTTATAAAACAGACATTAGCTACTCGGGGCTGCTAGCATTTTCGTTTTCGTCACATGCCCTCCATGCGTCCAGGCGACGCATCGTAAAAGAATAGCATCATCAGCAACAGCATCAACATCAACATTATCATCATCATCATCATCATCATCATCATCTTCGTCGCCATTCCCGCCGCCGCCAATATCTCTATCATCATTTTCGGTCAATCTCAATACGATGACTCACGTCGCAGTTGTTGTTGTTGTTGCTATTATAGTTGCTACGACAGCTGTTGTGGTGTTGCTATTGCTGTTGTTGTTGTTGTTGCTGTTGTTCCTATTGTTACAGTTTTTGCTGTTGTTGTTGTTGTTGTTGTTGTTAATGTTGCTACTACTACTATAGCTTTTACTGCTATTGCTGCTACTATAGCATTTATTATTGTTGTTGTTGCTGCTGCTGCTACTTTAGCAGTTTTTGTTGTTGTTGCTATTGTTGTTGTTGCTCTCGTTATTGTGATCCTGGTCGCCACTGTTGTTGCTGCTGCTGCCGCCGCTAGTTTTAGCGACAGAACTGTTGTTGTTGTTGTCCGTCCGAGCAACTGCTCGGCAACCTGCAGACTGCGTAAGATTGCACAAACATTACGAGCAAACGAATGGACGACAAGAAGTGAGATACGTTTACGCACGTCGTTTACGCGTCGTCGTAGTGTCGAAGCCACTACGCTGCTGGTGGTCATAGTAGCAGCGGCGGTGGCAGCAGCGGCGACGCCAACAACACCAACAAATTAGCTTACGCCGAAAGCCGAGCTTGAGATGGGCGTCTATGCCCCCTTTCGTCTACTGTATGTCGTCTAGGTCGGTCGTGGTCGTTGTCGTTTCGGACGACGACGACGACGACGACGAAAACCGACAGCGTCCGGCGAACCGGCCAAAGCGACGGACAGACGGATGGACGGGTGGATGGCATCTTCAAACGGTAGTAGTGGTAGTTTGGCGGCGTTTTGACGGAATCGTTTGTCCATGACAGACACATCTAACAACACTACTATTATTCGGTTCTACCACCACGAGGCTCAACGCGGCGTGCCGGATAACAGCGACAACAGCGACCTCTCGCGACAGATTAAACGAAACCAGCAACAACAATAGCGACGACAACAACAACAGCGACGACAACAACAACAACAACAACAACTGCTGCGACCACAACAACAACCGCGACAACTTTCGCAACAACAATAACAACAACAACAACAATCGTTTGTCTATGACAGACACATCTAACAATATCTAACAACACAACAACAACAGCGACGACAACAACAACTACTACAACAATACCCAAAAGCATCAACTTACTACTATTATATATATATATATATATATATATATCCCAATAGCGGCACCAATATCGATAACAGTAACCATCAGATGGATAAATCAGCTAACACCTACGACGACGAGAGCTATGACAACAACAACAACTACAAAAACGACAGAAACAACAATAAGAACACAGCAACAATAACAGAAATAACGACAACGACGACAACAGCAACAACTTCAACAACAAAAAACGAAAACCTAACCACTACGCACCCGCGACAGTGATGACTATTCAGGCTCAGCTCAAGTCAGGGCTATCTAGAACTATCTGACTAACGTTGTGACAAAGGTCGTTTACCGTCCGTCATCGCCGGACAGATCAGATGCTATTTGGGTAAGCACTGTTGCTGTAACTATCGGACAAAATTACACAACAACAACAACAATAACAACAAGCACAATGTCAACAATAACTGCAAAGATCTCTTGTAACGTCGCACCGCCGCCGCCATTCATACAAGCATCATCTACAATAGTATCTTGTGTCGTGTCGGTTTGGTAAATGTCATTGTCTTCGTGGTCAGCAGCCGAATCAGCCGCGGAAACAGCAGCAGCAGCAACACGGTAGTCTCATGTACATAGTAGCAGTGGTGGTGGTGATGGTGGTGGTTGGTTGGTTGGTTGGTTGGTTGGTTACCGTGCCGCCTGTAGACCTCGATATCGTAGGCACAAGAGAGATGAAGTACGAGATGGTTCTCAATCTTGCTACCGCCCAAAATGGCTTTACAAATGTGTTGCTGTTGCCGGCTGAAAGGACGGCGGCTGCCCAGCGGCGACTCACCGTCGACTAGCTACTTGTAACGAAAGATGTTGTTATGGATAGACGACACACGAGTAGAAACGGCTTCATAAACCGCAGTCACAACAACAACAACACCAAGGACATCAAGAAAACAATAACAGCAACAACAACAACAACAACAACAGTCAGTGGCGAAGTAGCGATAGCAACAACAACGACCATAACGACGACGATGGCCGTGGTGGCAGTGAAAACAACAACTACTCCAACAGCAACAATAGTCAACTCATGAAGATTGTAGACATAACGGCAAACACATCGAAAGCAACAACATCGCCATCAACAACAACAATAACAACAACAACCACAACAACATATGACCAACAACAACAGCAGCAGCAACAAAAACTACAGTAACAACAACAACGACAACAACAATAACAACAACAGCAACAACAACAACAACAACAACATATCAGCAGCACCAGCAAAACAGATACATACAACATCAACCAAAAGTACTTACGCCCAAGAATAACCACATCAAGCAGCAATAGTTAACTGCAAGAACAACAATCCAAATACTATAATTAGCGACAGCAACGACAACAGCAGCCACAACCGCGACGGCAATGGAGTGCTCTGTATTAAGGGTGTTTCCGTCCCAGGTTGGCGGCCATACCATGCATCATGTTCAACGCCAGCGAGTGATAACTATGTCCAGCTTGCCGTAAGAGTGCTCATTTTTTGATATTTTACTTTTTAATTTAATTAAGTTAAAGTAACAAAAAACCTCTGCGACTACGTTTATGGTGACGTCAACGGCATGTCATCATACGACACCAGCGTCTTAAATACTACTAATTAACTATGCGCAACAATTCAGAGTAAATCAGCTGTTCGATCAGGAATGTCACAAAGGCCAACAAACAAAAAATAGCAAACAACAACTGCAACCGATAAATAACAAAAAATGAGTAGGAAGCAAATATGTAGGAACAACCGCACGGAACATACGAGACACACCCAACACGAAAATTAACAACAACAGCCGCATTTGCCATGTGACCAGCAAACATGAACGATTTGCAAACATAAGGCCAGACAACACCCAAAATAGAGCTTTTGAGTCTAATTTCTAGGGCATAATAATAGGAGCATTGCAGAAATCGTTGTAAGTGTGCGGCATGTAAGCGCGCCAAACACGCAGCTAGGTAGGTTTTAGCAACTTTGCACTGTTTGCCTATCGCGTGTGTCGCTCGTACAAAGCCTACCTGTATGTATATATTTTTTTCTCAGATGACCGGTTTATTTTAGTATTTTGATGGCAAATACCCTGTCAAATGCATCATGTTGGGTGGAGGGGGCGACGTACGATCGTTATGCTGTAACCCGGTCATCTATGGTGGCCTGGTGTGGCAAACTTCTCTAGATGACCGGCTAACCAAGGGCAAGAGCAATCTATGGGGTCGTTTCGCGCTGGTCGCGTTTCACGACAGCGTTACCGTCAAATCTGATCGTAGTTTCGTTGTAGTAACAGTAATACATACTAGTAATAGCAGTAGTAGAAGTTGGTGTTACCGGCATGGTCGTTGTTTTCATTGCTGCTGTTGTGGTAATGGGTAATGTATTCGCTTGGATCTCATTTATACGCGTGCAAATGTTAGCTGCCCGCCAGTCGTTTAACAGTGCCCAGTGCCACTACTGCTCAAGGTGTTGTTCACCCGTTCTGTTTGTGTAAGACCATTCTGGTTGCTAAACACTTCATACAACAGCAACAATGTCTGTAACTATTACTACGACCCCCGGACCTACTACTGAAGCCACAACAACTGCGACAGCAACGGCAACAACAACAATAACAACAACAGAACTACAAATTCCGCTCAGGTTCCAGTGACGGGAACGACAACCACGATAGATGGCAGTGTTAGGAACAACAAATCGCTGATGCCGAACTGAACCAGTTAGGCGGGTAACTACGAATGATGACAACAGCGACGACAACATCAACAACAACAGGGACAACAACAGCCACAACAAAAACAGCGACGACAACAACAAGAGCAATAACAACAGTTGCGTAATGCTGCAGCAATAACAAGGGGGCAAGGCTTAGGGGCCTAGGAAGAGTTAGTGACACAGGGGCAACAAGGCCCCCCTTGTAGCAGTACTTCGACCCAGACGGATGGGTGGCAAATACGTATGTGTGAGTTGTAGGGAGAAGGGGTTTAGTCGGGCTACGGTCCGCCATATAAGTCACTCAACCGATCACAGCTGTGTATCATCAGAACTTGTACTGAGCGGTAGTAATAGTCGTTTTTGTTGTCGTAACAGTAACAGTAGATCTAGTTGCTTTTGTTTAGATATTCGGGCCCAAGCAAGTGTCGGACATGCGTCATTTGATACAACATGCACAACGACAACGAGTAGCACTTATATATATATATATATATATATATATATATATGAGACAGATGTTTACGCTCATATTCTTATCATGTTCATAGCAATTGCTTGCTTTCGAAAGAGACGTATGTAAAACTACAAGTTAGACTATAGAAAACAACGTAGATCAACACGGCTGATAATTGTCATAAAACGACTTCGCACCTTTCCCAACTCCCACGGTCGTGCGACGACGAAACGATAGGTAGCGCAAACGTAAGAATATAGTATACATGATGTTGAGTGGATTTTGGCGGCGCATTTCTGAAGACACACCACACACTATAGCGGCTCGTAGTGACCAGCCTTAACTATAACACGAGAAGCATGAGAATGAAGAAATACATAACCATAATAAAGTAAATAGGGCGACACGTTTTGCGGTTTGTAGCTTGCTAGTTTTCGGAAACAAACAAGTTCTCGTCGGCAGCGCGGAGTCCTTGCTATCCTAATACCTTAATTTTCATCACTCCTTCCACTTAAAATATGTTGAACAATACGACACTTAGGGTGGGCAATGGGCAATTGGCCCGTTTTCTTTGTCTGCGATTGCCACATCTATTGTGAGCAAGGACCGATATATAAAGTCGAAAGTTTCCGCCAGAAACTCTATAATAGGTCAACAGTTAAAAATAATTGAGCCATTTACAGTCTCTACAATACTATTTTCAATAGCAAGTAAGTTAACTCCTATACTACATCCGCTCAGGTGCTAGCATTGCACATTACCCAGATGTCCGCCATTGTATGTGCCCGGATGAGAGAGCACGCATTTCTGGTAGTTCAATTTTCTTTCAAATTTTTTTTGCGTCTGTGCCTAAAAGTAAGAGAATTTGTATTGCTTCGAATTATTTAGGGATGTCCTGTTCTCGTGAAAAATATGGGAGCCTTGTAAGAAGGTCCGCTCAGCTGTATCTCCTTCACCCTTCTGCTTGCCGATTCTGTCGGCTTTATTCGACAGAAGTACTGAAGGGTCATAGTTGTTATGTATGCAGTACACATAGTGGTCGCTCATCACGACCTGGGTGCCACTAAGCGCATTACTTTTTTTTGGCAAAAGTGTTGCTTGACTTTAAAAGGGCTGGAAATGAAAGCAAGAATTACTAAGGCTGTGATATTTAGAAGAGAGGGCCGATTGGCTGTTGACACGTTATATGTTGGGATGGCCAACCTTCAGAGTTCATCAGCTCGTTCCGGGGTTTCAGCTCCATCATACTGGGACAATCTTCACTGCACTGTTCTAACGTATCCTTGTAGAGAGGTAGGCGATGTCCGGCGACCGTCCATTCTGGCTGCAGTAGCACTCTTCTACCTTAATTTTGGTAGAAGTGATTTTCTGGTCTTGACAGAGTATGGGAACACCTCACTCGGGCAAACTTTGGTTTGCTTCAAAATAAAGCAAGTACTTTGGTTGTCAATGCTGATAAGGGGCCGCTGTGTACACTTCATGCCAAAGCGTCGGTTGTTGAGGTTGAACACGTTCTGTACAGTACCATTTGAAAGCATTATCTAAGAATGGGAAAATACAAATGAACAAATCCGACGGAAGATTGTAGACCTGGATTCTTTCAGTGCTTCTCACCTCTGGTCTGGTCTTGCGTGTGATGAGCTTTACGTCTATACTAGACAAATAGTTAATGGTCACCACCTAGTCTGTTCAAATAGGAACGAAAAGTACACAGAGTGCATTTGTCGACTATGCTCTCAAGCGTGTACGAAATGTCATGCGTATGCCTACCTCGCCTCTACAATGATGATTTTGCGTTACTCGCAACACATCCTGGTCACCCTTTACCCTTTTTTTCCTGACTGCCTGAATAAAAAATCTACCTATTATTATTATTATTAGTATTATTATTATTATTTTTTTACCATTAAGGTGTCCTCATCAAAGCTGCTCGAGATTGCACTCAGAGGAGAGCCACCAACCCCTGTGTGTCAGACTGGCTTTACCAGGATGTCTCAATGTGCTTTATCTAAGACATTGACGCACTCTATAATATTAGGTAAGTCAAAAAGTTCGTCGGCTTTCTACCCGATTTTAAAGAGCCTTATTTATGCAGACAACAGTATTTTTATTTAATGCTATATTGACCGTTTTGTTCGATAAACTTTGCCCATCGCCTCGGTAGATCCATGATTCCTTTCTCCCAGAACGTCTTGTCCTTCTCGTCGAAATACTGAGTGAGATGATTTTTTATAGCCTCCAAAGATTCAAGTGTTGTGCCATCAAGAGAGTTCTGGACAGACCTGAACAAGTGATAATCAGATGTTGCGAGGTCGGGACTGTAAGCTGGGTGCGGCAGCACATCCCAGTCAAACTCCGTCAATTTTTGCCGGGTGGCCAAACTTTTGTGTGGTGTCGCCTTATCGTGTTGAAAAGTAACGCCCCACCTGTTTGACAATTCCGGGCGCTTCGTTGCTACTGCAGCCTTCAAATCTTCGAGTTGTCTGCAGTAGACGACGGAGTTGATCGTCTGACCCATTGGAAGCAGCTCAAAATACACGACGCCCTTACAGTCCCACCAGCAGCACAGCATAACCTTCTTTTGATGAATTTCGGGTTTAGAGATAGCTGCGGCCTAAGAACCTCTGGGGACCCAACTTCTTTTCTGTGTTACGTTTCTGTAGAGTATCCATTTTTCATCGCCGGTTATCAATCTCCTCAGAAATAGTTCATTCGAGTTCTTCCGGAGGAGTGCGTGACAGGTATCGACTCGCCCTTCAAGCTGCCTATCATTGAGGTCGTGTGGTAGCCAGATATTCCGCTTGCACGAGAAACCTGCATCATGGAGGCGATTCCAAACGGTTCCGTGGGAGACTCCCGTTACATCTTCAATTTATTTTATGGTCAAACCTGTGTTCGAAGTAACCAGGCTTATGACTTCGTCGGTCTCCACAACATTGGGTCGTCCTGACCTCAGTTCATCTTCGAGATTAAAGTTTCCAGCTTTGAAACGGGCGAATAGCTTTTCGACTGTGGACTTGTGTACTGCGTTTTCGCCGTAGACTGCACATATCTTGCGGGTTGTTTGCGCTGCACTTATACCTTCACGGTAGGAGAACAACATAATGTGTCGAAAATGCGTATTTTTGTCCTCCATTGCAAACAGCTGCCAATCCCGCAAACGAAACGGTAAAGTTGGAACCGGTATACCGTCGCGTCGCCACGGGTCTGCTCCTGAATGTAAACACCCAGCCGCACTCTCAGGCGGCCCTGCTGCAGAGCGCGGGTCCAGAAAGCCGACGAACTTTTTGACTTACCTAATAACTGCATACAGATAAGCTCCGGGTTTTGTCACAGTTCGTTTGATATCTGACTAAAGCACATGGATTGCATCAGGCGTTCCCCGAGCTCCCTTGCGGCTGAATTGCTACACCGGAAGAGCCTGGTCGACCACATACTTGATCCGTTTTATAACCAATTTGCAGTAAATATTTTTAAGCTTCCTTTCAGGCGCTATACACGGTATAAGGTTGGGTCTTGTCTGTCATGGTTGCTCTTAAATAGCAGCCTGGCAATATGCCAGTCTTGTGGCATTTGTCATTTTATTTCTTTATCAAAGAATTTAATTCTTAAAGTAAGAACAAAATAGAATGATGGTCTGCCAAAAGTGACTCAGACTGCACCCAATGCTCGTAGTTCACCAGGCCTTGCACTTCTCTTGAAAGAGAGCGTAGGACCTAACTTACTTCTTCTACCATAGAGGGCAGATTTCTAGTGTCCAGTCCCAGACGTACCGTCTGGCAGTTATCTAGAAGAACGGTTAAGTAACTCGTTACCTCTTTGTTGCTGACCAGGTGGTTCGCCCCTTATGACGTCCCACAACGTAGACTGAGGGCTTCCGTTCTGCTTTTTAAGCCGTCGGATATTATTCTGCTTAGCGTATTCACGTTTGTGGCAACGCCATAGCTTTATGTAAGTTTTTTTACCGTTAAATTAGTTAAGGTTGCGTCTGGATAGCAGCAGCGGTGGTGGCTTCACCATCACGCATGAGTTTGTTTGCCCACAGGCAAGCTTCGTGGCAACCAAGTGTAAAGCGCCCTGTTGTTTTTTTCCAAATATCAGGAATATTTACATTTGCTGACACCAGTAGCTGACATAGCTGTTGCCTTGCAACTAGCTCGGAAACATTAAAACTTTGCCACCGAGAAGATTGTAAAACAATAGGTCAATAGTGTCGCTTACATACGTGTGGTCTTCGAGAGCATTTTCACATCTCAGACCAAAGTATTTTATCAGCTGGAGCAGCATTGTTAGTAGCCTCACCATCAATACAGCGTTGAAACCGAAAGCTGGCATATACAGGTCGAAACCTGATACACCAAAACTTACCATGTCTGCGACCTCTACCGAGATTTGGTGGAAGGCAAAAGACTACTTGGTCACCCTCATAGACGAATAGCCCACACAGAGATCGTTTCGTCGTTACACATTGCCCCGGTGGTATACGTTTACGTAGAAAGATTGATTATCCACCCAATGGTCTATTGCGGCCTCTCGCAGGTAGAACAGCCAGGTGGTGGAACCTTTGCATATTATCCATGTGCAGTTCCTCCCGCTAGTAAGCACCTTTAGGAGGGCAATGCCAACCTACGTAAGCCACTGTCAACTGGCGCTAGGCCTACTGCTTCTCTAAGTCCCTCACAGTTCCAAAGAAGCAGTCGCAGAGTCTCCGGGTCAATACCTCTAGATCTGTTCAGTAGCTTGCGAAGACCCGGACCGCTAAAAAGAAATGTTTTTATATTTCCATAAAACCGCTGTCATTTTTTATAACTCATCGAACTGGGTGCATAATTCTAAAGTGGTCTAGATGGAATCTTGCTGAACCTTCAGAGATCTCTACAATTCTGTTCCTACAGACTTGTTAAGGCGTACTTTTTCCACTGCATATTTTAGAGTAATCTTGCATGCAGAGAATAATTAGTCGTGTTAGTATTACGTGACATTTCTGTTTACAATACGACGACGTTTTGCTATTTGAGCTCATGGAGATCGAATTTGCTTCTTACTAAAATTTACCGCCTGGGATACTATGTCCCTTCCAATTCCCCTATGATTGCATTTTAGTGCTTAAATAATTATATGCTTACATTTATATTTTCCTAATTTACGACCCTACTCCTCATACAAAAACATATATTTTAGAATTACATTAACAGAGCATAACACACATTATTTTGTAAAGAATATATACACTAAATGACTATAGGTTTGTGCAGTCCTACCTAGCCATGTTAACATAGGAGTTACGAGATGTCGACGGTGTTCTTTTCAATTTTCTTAGGTTATTTACATTGATATCAAAGAAGTGTTTAAAAACGTCCGATTCCCTGAGTCAGCGTAGCGCAGTAACAAGATTACATGGTTCAAAACGGTAGTCTAGAGGCAGCCTTCGCGGAAAAGTCTCCGCAATCTTGTTAGGAGAACGTGTGTTTTTGGCGCAGCCGCGAAAAAGAAACAACAGCAGAAAACAAGTGTAACGATGCACCCCGATGGATAGAATAGGAAACGGCCGCATAACAACTATAATATATATATATATATATATATAGGGTGGGCCACTACTATGGTGACAACTTTGAAAACTTACCATAAAATAACGACAACAGATACGAACATATCAAACGTTTAGTTTAGCAGCCTCCTTAAAACGCTATGTTGGTCGCAGTTAAAAAAGTCCAGTTTGTCCCATTGCCCGCAAAAGGCTTGCTTAAGCTCGTCCACATTTTGAAAGGTTTTACGGGGTTGAGGTCCGGGCTACCCGGCGGCCACGTTAACTTGTCCAAAAAACGTCCAAAAAATTCACCTTACACTATTCCTGCGTGGTTCTGCCTAAGCCCCGTCTTGTCGAAACACCCACGGTCCGTATTTGAAGTAGTTTTGCACCAAGAGGATTACAATGTCATCTAGAATACTCTGTCAGCTCAAGTTCGGCTGTTACATCTTGCAGTGAGTCAACATTGAAACCAGCGGAGCCGTGCCGGTTGCCGATATTAGGGCCTCAGAGGTAGCCCCTCCATGTAATCGGCCTTTCTTCAACGTACCCGGGTCCTTTAAGTACGTATTTGGTCGTTTTGACGCTTAAAGTTTAGTTGCACATCAAACTTGCACTCTTCTGTCCACAGCACGTCAACATGGCCACGATGCTGGAAGCTCCGCAGCAAATGTTCGTACCAAGTCCACTTTTGTGTCTTATTAGCGTTGCTTAGTTCTTCGCACCAGACGCTCTGAAAACATCCCTTCATCTTTAATTAAGATCCTTCTGAGGCTCGCGCGTGACAAGTGAAGTCAGTGTGATCGACGACGGTTTATTTTGATTCCTGGACGCACTTGTTCAACAACTTTTAAAGTTCTTGCAGAGCACGGTCTACCGCCCCGATCACTGAGGTTTCCTAACTCACGTCATATATAAACATTTCGTTTCACAGCGTTCCGATTAAATTTAAACATCTTGGCCATTTCCGCAATAGAACGGTCCCGTTCTAGATCCTGAATAATAGCTGCTCTATGTACACCAGCTTTGGCCATTTTACCGACACACACATGCGAACTGGTTATATGGTGTGTGATAATGATCATAGCTTCAGCTAGAACAGATTTTAATAACAAACATTTGAATATCGTGATTTTTACCTGATCAAATAAATAACACGGAGCGTCTAAGGCTCTCCCTCTCCATCCGACCAGCGCCGATACATGATTATAGACCACCATATTTTTTAAATATATATTTATATATATATATATATATATATAAACTCAAATACGGTTAGACATACATGGTAGGGCAGTATGTGGTATTACACTATTTTTCAATTGTGCTATTTCATTTAAATTGATTATAATATGCACTTGATGTAGAAAATTGACCTCATAATCCGTTATTTTCTTCACCCGTCCGGCAAAGAAGTAGTGCAACGATTTGTGCTCCAGTGCTGCGTCTTCTACTGCGTGATACTTGGCACTCACCCCTCTGCAGGCTGGCCCGACAAATGCACAACTCTTGTTGCGCTATGTACCTGGTGAATACGTGGCGACTGTCACTTGCACGACAGGACTGAGGGTACTGGGCAATGAATACGCCCAGACCACCGAGGTTTCGTCTGGCCTGTTTGACTTTAGCTTCCCACTCCGAAAAAAAAACATCGATTCAGAATCTTCAGCCTTAGTCGGGTTGTTTCAACAGCTGGTGGACAGTCTGACATTAGATTCACAAAGCAGCTCCTTGCTCGCATCGGCAAACAAAGCACTCGCCATAGAATAATAATAATAATTGAAATTCGTCAGCGTGAGGTGGTTTTGTATCCTGTTAAGATCATACATTGAACCCCGACACAGTCTTTGCAAACACTGCTTCCCTTTGTAAAAAAAGACAACACCCATCTGACCGGTTTTGTTTAGATGCGCTGCAAAAGGTCGTTTACGTGTGATGAACCCGAATGCCAATATATGGGAAATATCTAATAAACTACAACGATTGTCCGCTGCAACGTTTTACGTTTCTGGCAGCCTATCGACCTCACACGCCTAATTTTAATAGCCTCGGTCTTCCTGGTGCTTATCTCAAAGCCCTTCGAAACAAAAGCGCACTTAATGGCACCGCAATGTGCAACCTTGATATCATCCACATACATCAACATAACGGCTTTTTGAAACTCCTATAAGACGTAATCAACAAGGTTAGCAATTAGAAACGTAAATAAGACGTCGCCGTAGGCGCATTGCGCAGTTCCCATGTTTTGCGTAATCCCTAATACACCACGCTCACAATCTACCAATGAGGTGTCATCATCAAAAAAGCTAGCTCTAATTCTAAGAAGAGAGTCAGTCACCCATACCTGTCTGTTGGCATGATTCAACTAGCAGATAACGAGGGACACTGTCAAAGGCCCTGACGCAGTCAATAAAATCTGCATACCACCTACCTGATTGTACGGAATCCGTGTCGCTTTCTCAGCTTCAGCAAGAATGCTCATAATTCATTTAACCATGTTTGTTATATATATCATGTTCGTATTTACATACCCAAACAGGGTGCATTTGAAATAAATAAAACCTGCATACACATGACCTCTGCGCTAGTCACAGCTCGCTTGATTTCTGACCGGAGGACGTGGTACTGTAACGAAGCCTGGGCTGTTCAGTAGGCTTACTGCGCGCTACACAGCCTACGCATTATGGCGGGGCAAGCCGAACCTAACCTGCCTAATTCAACGGCCTCACAACGACGGCCACAGCCTTCAGCGCCAAAACCCCGAAGTCATCAACCGTCCATATGATCACCAGCTGATTACGAGGCATCTCAAGCAACCTATCAGAGGGAGAGTATCAACGCTCCAAGTCGAACTCCAACTATTCAATAGTAGCCTATCCGAAGCACATACAACCCAATGTAAATTCGGACCGATTCTAGAGCAAAATCTGGCATCTTTTGGCATGCCAGCACGCCGCGGCCCCTAGTAAGAGAGAAATAAGGAAATCAAGCCACCCTTCTTTCGGCCGTGCTACGCACCAGAGGTACCACGAGAGAGAAGTCCGGGAGCTGTCATTCTTCATGTTCATTGCTTCGAGGTTCCCCGTGTAGTAGTTGCCGTCCTGCTGATTCTACATCTCCAAGTTGACTTAGCGTAACATTATCGTTACAGTATTGTTGGCGGTTCTCCCATGACCAAAACGCTCTCGAAAATACAACGCGCTAGTTAGATCATCCAGCTGTGGTTATTGCGAAAGGAAAAAGTGGGCGACAAAGAGAAAGACGAGGGCACTCCTTGACGTAAACTCGTCTGAGAGGACGCAGGAATCGGGGGAAAAAAATAGAGTATTTGGTTGAATTACGGGGTTCTCGACTTCTCTTGAAGCCGAATTGCTTTGATGGAAAGGTCTGTTCAGTCACGTGCTCAATCCGCTGAATAACCAATTGCAGAAATCTTCTTTAGTGTGCGCTCTGACGCATTCCACTACGGAGATTTTGATCTCGTTTGTCATCACCAAGCCAACCGTAAAACAAAAGAGATAACTGGACGACATGCCGGATCTAAGACATCCGCTCTCTCTTTTTACTAAATAAATCATAGAGTTTTTGGCAACAGAGAGAATGGCTAGAACCGATGCTCATAATCGACATGCACACTATTTATAGATGATGGTATAACTTTTACCAAATCTTCTGTTTTTAAATGTCTCGTTTAAATATATTCTTCTAAATTATAATAAAACTAATGTTTCGTGTATAAAAATGTCTCGTTTTGGAAAGAGAGTTAAATCATTGATTTTTATTCCACCGATGTGACTGGCCGGATATTACCCGACAAATTATGAGCTTGCACGAGAACCAAATGCTTGATTGAGAAACCAAACACAAATTTGTATTTGGTTTCTTGGGAAAGCAAGCGGCCAGTGAAAGCGGAATAGTCGCGTTGGGGAAAGTTTGGGCAATCGAGGTTCTGCGATATCTAATGTCAGAGCTTTGGCGTTCAATACATTAAAGCGTTGTCATTACGCTCACAAAGTATGCACATTCATGATGCACAAATTGTTGAGGATCATTGAGGACAATTTTGCAATACCAAATCGGTAGTGGTTCGATTTGCAACATGATTACCGTTCGTCGTTATCTCCCGCCCCGGATGTCGAACTCCCATCAGTCCCGTGTTGATAGGGGAGGGACGTTAGCAAACGCCAGATACCGACCGGAAGATGAAAAAAGACACAGACCGTACAACAGGTGCTAGCATACCTCCTCTATCTGACATCAGGAAGGGGAAAAAAACGCCTTACGATAATCACATCACAATTCGAACCGCCATCGATTTGGTACCTGTAAAGTCGACATCATTGTGGTTGTTCTAGAGATTTTGAGCATAATAGGGCATTTTTAACTTACTTCTCACTCCTAAATAAGACATTTCAGTTGTCTTTTTCTGTTGAACGGGTTCTTTAACCCCCCAAAAAGGAGTGTACCACATGCTGCCACACCCTCTGTTTTCGGCTTTTGCCGTTTTGGCATCCACTTATTTCGAATTTTTGCAGCGCCCTCTAGGCAACATCAACATGGAAAGGGGTGATACGTTTTTGATAGTACGACTAATACTGTATCAACCGGTAAACTTAGCGTAGCTCCATAAGCTTAGTTGTTTTCTGAAAAGACGGAAAAATTGTGAATGTGAAAGTATATATATATATAGACTATAAACTGGGTCAAGCCCTGGCGGGCTACATCAACGGATTTAGTCTGTGCTTATGCGTCATATATGACTTAAAAAAGAGAGCCTGTTTCAAGTAGATCGTTAACAAATTCCAACCACGGCCGATCGAGCAAGTGCGTCTCAGAAAATTCAGCTTTTCGGATCCCCTAATGAGAATTTAATGTTACCTTCGTTTGGAGAACGGAGCAAAGTCTCGAGAGAGTGCATTGTGTGAGGACTGCCGAACTGAGTGAGACACTCACTGCAGGCACTGCGGACGATCCTCTTAATTCGATGTGCGCTTTTGGTCAAAATTTGATGTGCCATAGCGAATAATTAGTCGAATTTTTAAGAGGACCACGCTGGCTCGATGTGTTTCTGGATTCCCTCAAGCGCAGAGCGCCAGGCCGTGTCTGAGAAATCTCCGACGAGAAAAAAATCACCGTAGACGCAAGCATCTACAGGCTGTCAAAATTACCGTTGGCTTTAAAATTTAGAAGATTCAATCTAGAATAGAATAGAAGACCGAGCAAGATGGCTTAGAGGCAAAGTTCGTTCCTTGCATTCGGGAGGACTGGCTTCGAGACCCAGACCGGCCACTCTTAAATTGGTTTGCATGGTTTCCAATTTAGACAAGGTAAATGCCGGACTGGATTAAAATTAGTCATGACAAGAAAAAACCGTACACGGGCAATAGCCTAGACGGAAAAATCCAAAAAAAAACAATCTTTTTCTAATCTAGGACAGAGCAGATTTCAGCTTACGTGCACGTCTTGAGTGTGGTATCCAGTGATGGCAACGTGATGGCACCGTACGTTTATGTTAAAAAGATCAAACAGTGACACATGAAGCTTATTTACGTCATGTTTCAGCAGGAAACTTGCACACGCACTCTTCAAGCTAGAGTGGCAAGGCGCAAGCTTGCAAGGGTGGCTGACGGAACATATGAGCATGTTCTGGAATACGCCGTCGTGGTCACCCAGCAGCCCTGATTTAGATCTGCTGAATCACTGTGTCTAAAGCGTCACCGAGTAAGAGCCTAACACAATTCGGTATACCTAATACATTATATGTAAAAACAATACAGACTTGCTCACTGCCTCCATTTAACTGGAAGATCTTGATTTTTAAGAAAATTTTAATTGAAGAGATTTTTTAAAGTTACAATCAGATGCAGTGGCAGCTGACCAATCAACGTTCGGCAGATTGCATTAATCGACATGTATCACCGGAAAGTCAGTAATAGCTAATTGCATCACACACATCGCGAACGTGGTCAGTACAACCGCAAGGCATCTTAAATTTGTTATATGACAGCAAACGAAACGAAGTTTTAGTTTGTGCTGTCAGAACATAAATTGTAATGTGGTTTTCGGGGACATCAAATTTAGCTCGAATCGTACAAACGCTTTTTGTGACTAGAACACTGGTAGACTAGGCGCTGCCACCCGTTTTGGATCTAAACTGATATGATCACTGTAGAAAAACGTTTCCCAGTGCTAATTCCGCATCACGAATCGGTTAGCCGAACTAGGTTTCACATATGAATAGGAAGTGAAAAATAAATGAATGAAGATCAACGTTATTTAACATGTTATGAGTTCGTATGGAGTCAAAGGCATTTCGTTTTACTGCAGAGCGTGAGTTCAAATAAAGACAGTTCAGGTTTTCGATATTTTCTTTTCCGCGGAGCTTTCAAGTTTGGGACACTAGGAGCCGAAGCCGGTAAAAGCGGCATAATAGGTCGGGCGCCAACTGCCAAACCAAGTTCTGCAAAATCCCTCAAAAACTTTTTGGTGCCGACACTTACAGTACCTAGTGTCTCCAAAGCAATAGACGCAAAGTGGTAGTTCCTTAACAGTTCGAGATACTTTCTTCCCTTTTCGGAATCGGTATGGTATAGAAGTATGGTTCTCCAACCAGGCCATAACTCGCAAGTCGCAAGTAAGTCTCTGCGCCTCCTATGGAAAGCTAAACGGAAGCCCAATTTCTTCATCAACCGCGTTCGTCCCTCCGTATTTACGGATGCTCGAACTGCGTGAACGGCCGCCTTCGCCCCACTTTTCATTGCTACAGACATGGATGTGGGCCTATGTTTAGTGTAGGCTAACTATGACTTTTTATTTGCCTCCAAGGCTATATTTACCGCCAGTTACCCTATGATTTTTAATAGATGTTTAATGATAACATATATAATTTCTCACATTAAGGAGTCTCACATGCACTACACAGGCATACACAATTCAGGCTTTAGACGTTTTTAACATCCGATATGCCCACAACTTGTACATATTCCGCTGATAGTCTTAGGATTAGCCGCAGGCCGTTTGGAGCCACTCTCTTCTGGAAAGCAGTGAAATGTGCTCCGTAGAAAATCGGTTACTAAAAGCGTACTCTGTTGTCATCTGGAGACCATGAATCTGCTTAGGAAAGACTCTGCAAATCCGATCATAGACGTGGTTAAACAAGCAGACGCAAGACTAAATATCGTAGGCATCTCCGGCCCCGGGCAATACGAGGGGCGACGTCTTGTTCTTATTATGCGGGTCGGATACGTGTAAATGGACACGGCTTACGAAAAACAGTGATATACACCTTAAGTTGTCAGCTGGCATAAAAACTAGAAGTAATAAACAATACAACAACAGCAATCAGACAGGGTAATAACAATAGCAAAAACGAGACGCGCAGACATGCTGTAAAATCGCAGGCGATGGCGCAGAAGAAATCATCAACGGGGTGGCAATGCCGTTACGAGGGGTGGCATTGCTAAAGTTCTGGAAGGTTTCTTAAGAAACGTTGGCTGTTAGTGAACAAAACTTAGTTTTCGCTACGCGACCCTATGACACGGCTGTACATACCATTCTACTTACATCTGCCAGCGGCTCAAGCCTATGGCCGTCATACGTCCCGAAAAAAATAGCCATGTTTAATTTAAATTTGCCTCCGATTTGCGATGCCAATCAGATCAAGCAGGCCGATGCGTTGGATGACACAGATCGTAATTGATCTAAGGAGATTTAATGGAGGTAAAAGATGTCTTTGTGGACAAAAACACACGCATGCAAGAAAACAGCCCTCAGCATTTTTTTTGCATTAGGGATATTGTTATGTTGGTATTCAAATTATTTTCCACAACTATGAATATAGAAGTGTCCAATCTCAACTTAAAGTGCTGACTAGCCAAATGAGGATGGCAGCATCGGTTTTTGCCCACAACAAAAGAAAACGTACGTGCGAAATAATGCAAATTGATTTGACCAGGCAAATAGCTTTGGCCTGTTCCAGTGACGTCCTGCCATAAATTCTTAAAGATGTTTCCAAATTTGCTTTTGTACAAGGCCTATAATAAATAATCATCAAATGCAAAGTGATTGCGAAATAACCATATGTAGGTATAGTAAATCATCATTATGTCGCCGAGCACCTTCCCCATAGGCATTTATGTTTTCATTTAAAACACGTTTTAGCGACGGTAGTTGTTGAATATCCTTAGGTATATTAGGTTTCCAAAAATTTTGAGTTCAAATGGCTCATTCTTTTAAAATCGACTCACGTAAGAGGCGTGTTGTTTTACTGCGCTTAAACTTCTCCCCGCAGAGACATATGAATTCATAAGTCCTAATTTTTACTAAACTGGATTTGTTAGTTATTATTAATCATCTAATTCAGAGTCCTCGATGTAAAATATAAAAATATCTCTGGGATTTCACGAACAATTCAGCATAAAATTATCTTGTTTAAACGTATATCTCGCTCGGATTGACCGCGGAAACTGCCTGTACCACGCTGGGCAACCCTTTCCCTCGATGTTTTTAAGTCCAATAATTGCAAAAACTAAACGATTCAAAACGGCGCCCGTATATGGTGACGAACCGAAAAACATGTGCGCGATCAATTTAACGGCTTCTTTTGGCAACGCCAAGTTCATTTGCGAGTTTTACAATGAATCGCTTGTTACGTTGTTGCGTCTACTGTACTAAAGACCTTGAAACAGCACATTTAAAAAACGAAGGTGTTAATGACACTGGCTTTTCGTCCGTTAGTTTGATTTTGGTACGTTTCACTATTCATTTTCATATTTATATTAGACGTAACAAACCCTTACGCTTCAAAAGTGATGCGCTTGGTGGGGCCTACAGCTACGCAAATGAAGGCGACAGAGCTTTGACAAACTTTTTTTCTGTCTAGGTACGCTTTTAGTCGAATATTTTATATCATATTTATTTTTCGTATTTTACATTATGTTTGTGGGACACATATTACAAAAGATTAGCTAAGCCAGTGTGCCTAGCGGTATGTATTGTGACTATCACGTGTCCGCCTCGTCTAGGCTAGGCCGGGACCACTTCAGAAGTGTGCCCCGAACGGAGGCCGCGTTTCCACGTTGTATGTCGAGATCCAGACGTTGTTCAAAAAAGGACGACGATCTGTTATCACCGGTTGACTCATCTAACAAAGTACCGACTTTGCGGATCAGCTGTCTGGTCCGAACACCAGGAGCACCCAAGGTCTCAAACGCAAGTGACTAGAATTCGTGGGGATACCCAATCGATAAGTATTTTCTTAGCTTGCTGGTCTCCGCAAGATCAATTATTTTATATTATTTGCCTAATATCCAACTGCTTTTCTGGCCTTCTGGCCTTCCCGAAATTCCTACTGATTTTTTAGAGGTAGATACGATAAGCACAGTTGAGTTGAAGGCAATCATAACTGCTGATACCCAATACTATGTTCGATTTGCGACATTTTACAACCCCAATGTATATAAATGCTATTCCATCCATGCTCATTGCGTGCCAAGTCACTATTATGTAACCTCCAAAATTGTCAAACCTAGTTTTTGATTTGCAGGCCAGTGGTTCGGTAACGTTACTGCGTTACTGACCTTCTCATAAAAACAAAACGAAGCTACATTAGATCGGATATGGATGTACGTGCTATGTTAGTCAGTGACTAATTCTTCTAGCCAACAAGTGTAGCTAAACAAAGCGCATAAAGAGGTAGGCAACACTGCTAGGTTGTGTGAGCAACTTTAAAAAAATTAAATATTCTATATTGTTTTGGTGCCCTAAGATAGGAAACCAAGCAAGCAGCAGAATTTTGCAAGATTTCCAAAGAGGAAATCAGAGCGAACTTAAGGCTCCCCCAGAACACTCTAAAAACTGTTGAAGCACCACAAGGCAATCAGACAAAGACAAAGATCCGATGCTTGACTCAGACAACTTGCAGACCAGCACGTCCACCGCCTCTAAGAGCAGGCACGTATTTCCTCCAAAAAATAAGGCAGTAAAGAAAACGTACTTTAACAGTGTGCATGCTGTCAGCACCTACTGAATAAGGATCTGCAATGTGGAGGACCACTAAATAGCCCCCCATCCCGAAAAATTTGATTCAGTATATCGAGGCCACACTGGATTTCTACAAGAGATCACAGATTAAGGGTTACAGGCCAAGCTGTCTTTGACCAAACGGCTTGCCACATCACCCTGTGAAACGTCGAAAGTCGCAATTCCGTAACAGACTTCATATGGCCTTATGACCTACGTAACGTGCACGCAGTGGTTTTTGGCAAAGAAATTTGCTACGAAAATGTTCGACACTCCGGGATTTTGTAGCAATCATTGCGCGGCAACCGCCCAGAAGCTAAAGAGACCAGAATGTATATGCCTTCATGAGTTCGCGCCGCAAGAACCGGTCCTCTGTTACTAGTAGAAGACAATACCATCGTAATGAAAATACTCTATCGAAAGGCTTATCACATATCAAATCTCATTTCAAAGCATCACAAAAGCGGTCCATTATCATTGGATTACCAGCGTGTGGTTACCGGAAGCCTGCATTACTTGAAAATTGGCTTTGAACTTCGACCGGGAGTGCTACGAAGGTCATAGATAAGATATGGATAAGATTGTCCTTTTTTATACAAGGACAAACAAGAAAACAGGACATGCCAACTTGGCGAAGCGCAAGTAGTATTAACATAAAACAAACCTCAAGAAAAAAGAATTCGCCATAAAATGTGATGGCTTGCTCTAGACGCTCAACATATTAACGCTCAATCGCAAAGCTAATCGACGTCAAACACACAGAGGATTAGGAAACAACCCTGGTTGTTCTGATATAATCTCCCATTCGTGACATGGAAGTGTTGGAGGCTTTGCAACGTTCCGAATGCAACTCGCCGCTCCTCACGGTCTCAACGAAGACCTTATACCAGAAATCTGTGCAGAGTGAATACTAAGAGATATTCTTAAAGCAAAGGGATCTCCAGCAATTCTCAGTTCTTGGAGTAGCATTGCCAAGAGTTGCATCTAAGAGGGTTTGCCTCTATGCTCACCAGTCGTAAAGATATTTCATATAAAGAACCTTAAAGCCTAGTTTCCCTAGAAGAAAATCCTGACGGCATGCACGAAGCTTCTCACGAAGGTCAAGCGGGGTCTCGACATGCCGTAATGAGAGGACGGTTTCTGTGCGCAGCTTTTGTATATTTTAAACCTGCTTTTTATACTGCCCCTCGATCGACTATGCTGACGTGATTGTAATGCACAGTTAAATTAAAATGGATTTGCGGAAAAGCTTAAACAACAGCATCTTATCACTAGCAACTTTCAATATGGGTTTTATCACAGACTATGCCACGGACAGGACTATCACGAACCGATGCATAACTGTTGCTACAGTCTTTGTGACATGTTGTTCTTCTCATACGTCTCGATGACACTTCAAAACATGTACTATATATATATATATATATATATATATATATATATATGGTGCAATAAATAAAAAACGGATAAATGTGTACTGCCTTTACTGCAATTACTTGTGTATTCGCGCAATAACTCATAGTAAGCGCACAAGAAGAACAAGATGCGACGTATATATGTATAAAATAAATAATATAAACATATATATTTATGAGTATACGTGTCTAAACTAAAGCAGTTGTTCATAATATGAGATTCATTCAAGCAAAATGTTCGTTATATGAGACTCTCATAACCGAAATCTAAGACTTCGCATCACAGCAGTAAGGACTCGAGATGGACAATACGTCCAATACTTATATTGCTGTTGTTTTTGTTAATTTTGTGGTTGTTCTTGTTCAATGCTGGCTTGAATCAAATTTCCACGACACCTGTAAATGGATATCGTTTGCACGAGATGCTCACGAGTTGGACGTGTTGTCTACCTCTACTCGTTGATACGCTGATGCATTTTGATTATAAGAAACTCATATACTGGATATAGTTTTACTTTATACATGTATACTCATATTAACGCCGCAGATATTATGTAAAACAATTAAACTCTTGTTAGATGTATTAAAAACATATGTATTCTGATTGATCTTCCTACACCATTTAAAAATGAATATAATTAATTGGATACTGTTATGTTCCACGCAGGATGTTGATACTCTCACTTGAGCGGGCAGACACGTACGACTGTGTGAGGAATTTCTGCAAAATATTCTCAAATGTTGTAACTTATATTAAATATGTTAACTTTGGAAACTGTAAGCTCAATGATAAATAAGTAAATCTGACTAAATATCCCGTCTCGATATAACGGTCCAATAAAAAACAACTCTCATAACCAAAATGTAGGACGTCGCGGCTGTGCAGCAAAGAGTAAGAGAGTGTTCAACTCGTGGGTACTCCACGCTAAGAATATTTATTCAGATTTGTTATAGTAATGCAATTCGATGTCACCCATCTGCCATTTCATTCGCTATTCATATGGTTATCAATGTGCGGTTGCTTATATACCTCATATGTGTACTTAGATAATTTGCAGCAAAAAAATATATAACCTAGAAGAACCCTCTCGCAAAGTTATTGTAGGGGTTAAGAGTAAGAAATGAGAACAGCAATGCATAAATATACACATTGTTTAGTACAGAAAAGCATATATATATACAGTTTTTGTTCGTGGCTGGTAGTTTCTACTGCCGATCCGGTTAGCTCTAGTTAGTCTCTTGCATCTTAATGCGATTTACTGGTTGCAGCTCTATCTCACATCCTTCTTTCTCTCTTAGCACAACGTACCGTTCGTTCACTGATGGCGGTCGGAAAGCGGTAGAGCAAATGCGCAACATACACGGGTGGCCATCTCTCTCTACTGAGACAGGTCTACTGACGCAGACATCTAAAGGAGTTAAGCCCGGTGGCGTGGTGGCATGCATCTGCGCCTCGCGACCGGAGGAGGCACATAGCAGGTGCGCGGGTTTGAGCCCCACCGTTGCACATTTGTATTCATGGGAGTAGTCCGTCTATGAAGCAATGCGAAAAGCAGTTCCATAAACGTTAAATCTTGGCTGAGAGTCAGCCCCGAAAGGATTTTTTTAGACATCTAGAGGAACACGGGCAGAACACACACACACACAGACAGATGAGAGATACACCGTTGTGCACCTCGACAACCACGGGCAAAACAAAGAGAAACAGCCAGGGACGGAAGCCTAGCCGCAGAATACATAAACGGTTCTAATGAGTTTTTTTTGTTGACGCCTTAAAGAAGACCTACAGACTTATATCACGCATAGGTTGTTAGATCCTCAGAGCCGCTTGAAGACGCCCAATCACTTACTATTGGCTATTATCCGCTGCTACTATGGCCGATACATCATCTGCCTGCGCTTGTCCTTAAAACTTTCACATACTAAAGCTAGCGGGCTAGCCAGCCAGTCACAATACACACTGACCTTCAAGCGTGCACGTTTATATGTATATAACTACAAGCTAATATAACTAGAAAACTACATAGCATGTAGCAGCAGTAGGCAAAGAAGCACACATTCTCATTGCTGTCCCAGTTATTGCCTCTAATTTCTACGACAGGTGGCTGGTGGTAGCGCACCGAATGCCACTGATCACGTCGGTCATCCCAGCACTGAAGTCGAGGAAATCGCTCAGCACGACTATGGTCGCCCGCCATTATTGAGGTCGTCATATGTCATTGGGGTGCCCAGCAGCCGATAACTGAGGAACAGGGTCACTGCCGCTACACGCAAAAGCTGCCCAGAAATTAGCTAAGTTGGCGAGCAGTATAAGGAGCAAATCAGAGACAAGAAAAAAGCAGAGAAAGCAGTACTGAGAAGGCATAGATATCATATCAGCATGAAGACACTTAACGCTTCTTCGTTGCAATCTCTCGACAAAACAAAACTCTAAAATGAAGAACTGCATCGCCAAAATGTCTACGCAGAATGAGCGCCATAAGGAAGGACGGAAAGAGCAAGAGAGAGAGAGAGAAACGGGAAAAACGTGGGGCAAGCAATGTACAGAGCGCAAATGATTAGATGCTTAGCAGTAGCGTTATTATGTCGCCTTCTCTTTTGCATGCGGCGTCAAAGACCGTAACGTGAAAGAGCCTGCCCCTCCTACTCCTCAAAGGGATAATGCTTCAAGGAAACTGACAAATCATCGTGCTGATGCCATGATGTGGTCACGTTATCGCCACAAAGTAGGCGGATTGGCATCGACAAATGCATGTATCCACAGACGTACATACACATAAGAAAGGCTACGTTGACACTAAGTGTTCGGGGACTGTTAGGTGTGAGGCAAAATGCGTACTATTTATTTGACATACAGTGGCAATACGAAACACTAATGGGCCTTATTATTCTAATGGGTCTTTAACGACGCTGATCACATCTATTTCCACGGGTAATTGGCGGGCCCATTAAAAACATTAAGCCTGCGTCAAGCTATCGTCATTTATCTATATATATATATATATATATATAGATAAATGTGAACAACCGCATACATGATGACCAGCATTCGCTTACTTTAGAACTGTCCTACTATAGCTCAAATGATTGTACCAGACAAATTAGCACTGATCGGTACTCCACCCTACATTTTGGACTCCTTCAAACGTGCACAGTAAAAGAAACCGGTTGGTTCGAATGATAAAGCAGTTGAAAACCACCCCATTCTGCAGACGTAATGACGCTGCTTAAGATTGCAGCACTAGCCTGCCTGTCATCCATCATCCAATTTCATATAAACTGGTCACTTTATAAAAGTGGTTGATCTGTACCCTACTTAAGAAAAGTATAAGTGAACACTAAGGCGGCAAAGGTCTGCCAGAGCAAAATAGGACTGAAGAAGTGAAAGATGACGGCAATTACAAGCCATGTGGTCCGTGGCTTATCGCCTGACGAATGTCACGCATTCCATATGATCCAGGGTGCTGAGAGTTGATAGTATACTAAGCTATGGTTTAATTGTTGTAGCACATGAAGAGGCAGGAGAGTCCAGCAACTCTCCGTCCGATGCAGTAGAACAATTTGACCTCAAGATGTCCAAGGCTAAGATAGTATGGACTTGGCAGAGTAAGGTACACCTCAAGAGGCAGTTTGCTTGCTTGACATGTGTTAACCAATGTACACAAAGTGAGTACGTTGATGGTCATGCGGTAGGAGCCGCTTTGTTATATTATGCTTAGCTGGCACCGGCTGTTGAGATAATTGGATTGAGGTTCAAGACACCGCGTGCCGTACTGTTCGAAAACTTTGTCTCGAAATGGGATAACTAGTTAAATAAATCCGATTTGAGATGTTTTCAGTGCTTTTCACCTCTGGTCTGAACTTGAACGTGATCATCGCCATGGATATACCAGATACATATTTCATAAATATGATCGCGTGGTCTGCTTGAGTACGAACTTCCACAAGGAGTCGACAAAGTGCATCTTCGTGATCTCAAACATATAAAATGTATCATGCGTTAGCCTGCCTCTCTTGACTGACATGCCGAGAACAACTGACAACAGTGTAAGTACCAATGGCAGAAATTGTAGCAAACGGCAGAATAATGATTTTAACGGCAGATAATGTAACAAAATATTTAAGCAAATAAAACGTATGAACAGTTAAGCGACAAAATATTTGTTTGTTAATTAACAAAATGCCGATATTGTTGCCGTGCCACTTTATGGCATGACATCAAAACGGCGTAATTTGTATGCTAGGTGACGCAATACACTGTTTTAGAAGAAAATTATGTCTACAGGAGCTTCACGAAGTTGACTCGGAATTTAGATGCAAAGAGTGTTGTCGCAGTCAATATTTCAAGCTGTCCCACCACCTTGAGAGACGTCACACGTCATCCTGGCCGACAAAGTTATCTGCGTTTGTGGTTGCTGTTGCGCTATTTTTGCGCTTGCTGTAGTCGGTACTTTTTGTAATGTGCGGTCTATTTTACAGTGTTGTTTTTTTTTGCTATTTACTTTGAAAAGCTGAAGCGTGTGCTAAACAGCAGTGCGGTTTCTTCACAGGCTGATGGGGCTGATCATGATGAGCCTGATAGATGGTTGGCAGTGGCACGCAACGCAGATTCTCTACAACGTAAAACAAAAAAAACACTCACAAATACAGTGTATATAAATGTGTCTGTGTGTGCGCGTATATGTTTGATCAACCGGCAAAAATCGATTGTAACAAATATCATTTCGGTCGACGGTACCCAGGAGCCAGACAGATGGAACACGCTAAGTAAGCTTTACTGTGTTCCCTCATGTCATGTTAGTAGCCACGCATGGCGCACGCAGTGGCTATCACAGCAACAGGCCGGTGGCCTCACATAATATGGCGACACCCGTCCATACGTGCCACGACCTGCTTCTGTGTTCCAACAGCTCGAGTTTCGGCCGCGTTTGATTGACAGACGATACGCAAAAAAGCACGCCGATTCCGAATAGGCGGCCAGGCGTTAGTTAGAGCTGACTGTACTGTTGTCCGACTTTTCTAGTAAGTACTTACTGACTTGACATCTACCACTCGTGTCGTCTATATTAGTCCTACAGTTCTACCTGAACTAAAAAAAAACGGCTAGAACAAAGAGTGACCGGTTCATTCCAGGCTGCAGTTACCCAGCAACATACTAAAGCAAATTAAAAACTCAAGCTTCGTACCGTTAGTTCGGGTTTTTTTTCCGGGAAGGTGGGATGACAATTTGTTGTTGTTGTCATTGTTGTTGTTGTCGTTGTTGTTGATATCATGGTTGTTGTTGTTTGTTGTCGGTATACTATCACTGTAATGACCATCAACGTCATCATCCGTGTTATTGTTGTGTCGTGTTGTTCTTGTTGTTGCTGTTGTTGTTTTTGCTCTTATTGTGGTTGTGTTGTTGTTGTTTTCTTGACAATCTTAAGATCTTTGTTTTTATTTTATCTCTTATTTCGTTTATATCCTGTTTCGACCAAAATCTGTCGATGTAAGGAATTAGAACAAGAAGAAGAGTAAGAAGAAGAAGAAGATAATAGTTCAAGCATTTTCAGCATTGTCGTCCGTCAAGGCGTGACGAAGCCGCACACGAGCGCACATGGCATTTTTGGTGCGCCTGTCGGCTTACCCCGGTTTACCGTCGGTTCTCTTGCACGCGACATCAATCTCCTTCTCCTCCACCTCCATCGCGTTCTCTGTGTCTCTTTGACGAACAAATATTTACAAGTGGACGATTAGACACTTCGAGCCAGTGCCAGCCTCGGTAGCGACAATAGCCGCAGTAGCGGCGACAGTGACTGTAGTCGGGAAAAAGACAACCAAGACATGACCAAGATGATCGGGTAAATAGTATACAGTATATAAGTGCATATGTAAACTAATTGGCCAATCGGGCAGCCGGGTCTCTACTAAGCAGCGCCTGGTAGGTGTAAAAAACGTGGGGGGTTCTCGATCGTGGTCTTTTCATGTCTCAATTAATCTGTTATCTATCTCCACTTGGGGTGACGGATTCTCCTATCTGTATCGGACGAGCAAAGGAAGCGACCGAGCGTCTGCATACAAATGGTACAGTGTCTGTTTGTTAGGCGATGCAACGTTGATACTATGTTGATGATGATGATTATGATGACGATGGTAATGGTAATGATAATGGTGGTGATGATAGTTGTCAACTTGTCTCACTGGCCTTCGTCTCGGAGATAGCAGTGACGTTGATGCAAGCACGCTTCAACCCTTGTGCACTTGTCAAACTGCTTGCTTACTCGCGTGTCTCCCTCGTTAGCCTCGTCTGAGTGAGCGAACCACCGAGCGAAGGCGGCAAATAGAAGGAAATTTGAATGGTGTTGGCATTGTTAATGTTGTTGTTGATGGTGTCGGCATTGTTGTTGTAGTAGTAGTAGTAGTCGCGGAGCCTACGTGCGTTACGTGCGGCACGGGCGAGGTTGACGATGGTACTCACACTGTCTTCCACTGCCCAGCACTTGAGGCGGCACGAGCAGGTAGGAGCGTAGTGGCGGCCCCGCGCATGACGGTAACCGACCTGGTTAACGCCATGCTTGAAAACGAGGAGAAATGGAAGCACGGGGTGGACCTGGTAGAAGGCGTAATGAGGTTGAAGAACGAACTGGAGCGAGCACGGGTAGCCGCGAGCCGATGGCAAGAGACGTCCACAGCCAGCGGGTAGCGCCGAACGAGGAAAAGCACAAAGGAGGATAGCAAGTGAAATCTCCATTTTTCAGTGATGTATAACGAAAGTGTACCGCTGGAATATGGTTATATGAATAAAACCCTAATATAAAAAAAAAACATAGTAGTAGTAGTAGTAGTAGTAGTTGTTGTTGTTGTTGTTGTTGTTGTTGTTGTTGTTGTTGTTGTTGTTGTTGTTGTTATTGTTGTTGTTGTTGTTGTTGTTGTTGTTGTTATTGTTTTTGTTGTTGTTGTTGTTGTTATTATTATCATTGTTGTTGTTATTATTATAGTTGTTGTTTTTTTGTCGTTACTGTCGTCGTTGTTGTTGTTGTGTTTGTTGTTGTTCTTGTTGCTGCTGCTGAAGCTGCTGTTGTTCATTCTATTCGTCTTCTTCTTGTTCATATCGCAGGCTGGTTGTCGAGATGCCAATCCAGCCGCAGTGGTGGACTGGCGGTTTGGCGAACGGTAGCCACAACATCAACAACGACGACAAGAGCAACAACAGTAGCAGCAGCAGCAACATTTACTAGTACCTACAGCAGACGCAGAAGTGCCAGTGGCATCGATAGGTAATA
Organism: Dermanyssus gallinae; assembly: GCA_003439945.1. Lineage (NCBI taxonomy): Eukaryota > Metazoa > Arthropoda > Arachnida > Mesostigmata > Dermanyssidae > Dermanyssus > Dermanyssus gallinae. The sequence continues at coordinate 168,474 of QVRM01007081.1, read as the reverse complement.
ATAATAATAATAATAACTACTCGGTCGAACACCGTTGCCCCGCCCTGCGTCGTTCGGCCCATCGTGGTCTGTCTAATCCAGCTGCAGCAGCGGCGACGACGACGACGACGGCCTATTGCACTGGCTCCGCCCATTTGTTTGTCATCGCGTGCGTGTTTGCATGTGTTGTTATTGCCGTTGCTGTAGTTGTTGTTGTTGCTGCTGCTGTTGTTGTTGTTGTTGTTGTTGCTGTTGTTGTTTTTGTCGCTGTTGTTGTGGTTGTTGCTGCTTTTGTTGGTGTTGTTGTTTTTGTCGCTGTTGTTGCGGTTGTTGCTGCTTTTGTTGTTGTCGCTACCATCCTTGCTGCTGCTGCTACTGCAGGTGTTCCAGCTAAGGCAGCTGTGCCGGCATTGACGCTTGCTATGTATTACGATGAGCTGGCACAGCGAGGAGGAAGTTGTTGTTGTTGTCAATGTTGCTGCTGGCGCTGCTGTTGTTGTTGTTGTCGTCGTCCTCGCCACTGTTGTTGTTATTATTGTTGTTGTTGTCGTTACTGTTGTTGTTGTTGTTGTTGTTTAGCAACAGTCTGAGCGGCCAGGTCAGCAGGCAAAATAAACGCATCGGGCAAACTTGGCGCTCTCCAAGGTTCTTCTTGATCGTGGGCCGTATCATGGTATTGATGATAATGATAATGATGATGATGATGATGATGCTCATGGTGGTGGTGGTGGTGTGATAATGATGATGGTGATGATGGTGGTGATCATCTACAGACGTGATCGATACTAATGCCGATTATTATATATACATACCACAACGACAACATCGATTGCTGATACGGCACTTTGCGGCGCCGTTCGATATCGGCGCCACCGCAACCCCACCTCACCCCTCCCTCTACCGCCACCGCCATCGCCGCCAATGCTGCCGCTGCCGTTGGACTTGTTACAGCTGTTACTGCTGCTGCTGCTGCTATTGAGATTTTCTGGTTCTTG